>RYFJ01004428.1:0-33832 GCA_003991445.1 Oryza meyeriana var. granulata
CCTCGTTCAGAACTACGGATCGAGTACGGCGCCCTTCCACGAGATAATTCCTGGTCTGGTCTTCAAACCCCCCTCAGACAGATAACTTTGCCGGTCCACCTTTGGCCATGTGGATACTTCCACACAGAAAACTATCTGCTTCAAAGGTCGCCAACTTCAGAACCGCGTAGCACGTGATAGCGGACGACTGAACTCGCCAAATTCCATTGGCGATACCGCAGTATACCTACCATGGTGCTTCAAGATGCCTGAGCTAGCCGGAGTCTTCTCCCTCCACAACGGAGTCAAGCATTGCCTTCACCTACGACAAGAGAGCTGTGGAGTTGGCTCAATCGCAAGAGGACGCTAGTCGGACGCAAAGCATTCCGCGGCAAGCCATTCAACAACTGAAGTCGAAGAGACCAAGTTTCTAGCGAAAAAGCAGCAAAGTCGGGAAGTTTCAGCGGACTCTTGACCGAAGAAGATTCCCCCTGAACCCTCCGACCCCTTCCAATACTACTCTAGTCAGGACCGCGACTCAACCCCAAATAGGAAGATGCGCTCGTTCACCTTCCTTCAAGCCACAAGATATTCTTCGAGGGAAAACCATTTCTTACATGCCGGCGCTGTACCAAGGGAGTTGATCGAGCACGCCTCAAATGTAAGACTGACGCCAAGCCAGTCAAGCAACGCTCCGGTGCTCGCATAGGACCAGAAAGATGCTATTCGGGAGGAAGATCACAAGCTCCTCGCAGCCGGGTTCATTCAAAGAGGTCTTACCACCCAGACTGGCTGGCAAAACCCAGTCTGGTCCGGAAGAAAAAACGGGTAAATGGCCGCATGTCGTCGACTACACCGAGAGCGTGCCCAGGATCCGTTTTCTACTGAGAAAGATCAGGTGTGGAATTTAAAGCCGCTGTGCCAAACTTCTGAGCTTCTCGACTTTACTCGATTACACCCATCCAGCCTGAAGAGGAGGACTGCCAAAAGACATCTTTCATCATTGCCGTTTGGCACATACTGCTATATCATCCATGCCCGTTCGGTTTGAAAAAGCTGGAGCAACATCATCAAACGAGCATTCACGTGTCTACACACTCAGATCAGTTCCAACGTGAAAGCCTATGTCATGACGTGGTGATCAACCCAAGTCCAAAAAGACCTATCGCGACCTGAAGAAACCTTCCAAAAATCTACGACGATTTCAAGATAAAGTTAACCCGGAACAAGTCCCTTCAGGTGTGCTATCCGCAAGCTACTGGCCTCATCGTATCACATCGCGCACGAGGCGCAACCGGGAAAGTCAATGCAATCATGAACATGCACCCCCGACACCGAAGACTCCAAAGCTGAGAGGCTGCATGTGGCACTCAGCCATTTATTTCCCAACTAGGCAACGGGCATCCCTTTTCAACTACTGAAGAAATAGATAATTTCCAATGGACCCCCAAAGCCAGCAGAGCCTTCGAAACTTCAATAAGAAATGCCTCACATCACCACCTGTGTTGGCGTCACCTATGCCTCAAGAGCCATTAAGCTGTATCTGGCGGCAACACTCAGGTAGTCAGTACGGTCTGGTGGTCAAGCGAATCTGAACCGGGACATGTACAAAAAGATCAACGGCCAGTCTACTTTTGTCAGCGAGGCCTTGCCGACTCCCAAAATAAGAATCCGCAGGTCCAAAAAGCTGCTTTATAGCCTACTCATCACTGTCCGGAAGCTGTGCACTTACATTTTCAATCGCATCAAGTCACAATGGTCACATCCGTATCCACTTGGGACGTCCTGCATAACCACGAGGCCACCAGCCGAATCGCTAAATGGCGCTCGAGTGATTGGCGTTTTGACATCACCTTCAGCCACGACAACAATCAAATCACAAGCTCTAGCCGACTTTGTGCCGAGTGGACAGAAGTTCAGATGCTTACATCAATAGCGAAGCTAGAGTACTGGCATAATGTACTTCGACGGTTCTCTATGGATCGGTGGCGCCTGCCGTGTTGACGCGAAATCACCGGCAGCGTCGGGAACGAGCCGATGATCTGTTCGATAGCCTTAAACAGCGCGAAGGCCCTAGGAGATCTGCTTAGCTTCAGTGCAGGTCCAAAATTTAAGGTTCGCGGGCGTGCCAGTCCAATTTGACCCAGTAATTGACAAGGAGATAGAAAAAGTTATATCCTTGATCCACACAACAAGTTGATACAGATTCCTCCAGCCGATTGGTGCTGATAGTAACTTGTACATCGGCTAGAAGCCGATGATGATTATAAGCCAATAATGAGCCACCGACTGCCGAAAAAACACTTGGACATCGGTTAGAAGCGCGATGAAAGAGAAAATAGCGAATAATTGTTTGATATGCAATAGACCAGAATGCGTTAGTCGGATTTATCTAGTAAGAAGATATAATTATCGGCTAAGCACTCCGATAAAACATCCGCATAAAAACCTATCGACTCAACAAGGATAGATTTATTATCACTAGTCTAGTAGGTCGGACCTAAACCGATGCAGCACAGACCGATGATGATAAAAGAACCTCAATGAGCCGAAGATCTAATGCAATCGTGATGTATTATTACGATAACTTATTGGCTATACATTCCGATAAGACGCCTGCATTAAAATCTATCAACCTAGCAGGAATAACTTATCGCAGGCAGTTTAATAGGTCGACCTAACCGATGCAACACAAACTGATGATAAATTACACCCAGTAAGTGATAAAATCTACGGACGCGTGATGTGATATATCCACTCAGCCTAAGAGATCAAACTTAACTGATGCAACCATAGACAGAATAGATACACCGTTGGTAAGGGGTGAACGAGTCTCACCTCTCGCAGGAGTTCGGACCTAACTGATGCAGCCCAGCTGAGAAGCAAGAACCCGTCGAAAAGGTGGCGATGCGCCGAAGTTGTATTGATCTGTGAGATGATTTACATGGTACCGAGCATTTGTATTTATACCCGAGTTGATACAGTCCTGATCAGTTACGAAACAGGTGTTTCCTAACTATAAAAGGAAAATTAACAAGCCCTGATTGGACACCAGATTAGGTTTTCCTAAAAATTATTAAAGCTACCTAATTTATAGATAAAATAGTTAACTGCCATGCTGTGGTCTTCACGATTCCTTCCTGAATTCGGCTTCTTCTGGATTAGCTTCCATCGGCTGATATAGCCTCTGTCCTTAACCGAGCATGATAATGAACCGTACCAAATTTTGGTGTTAACACATGCCCCGCAATTTTGGAGTTTGTTATCAAACTTTGAAATTCTTCTATTTGGGCCTCAACATTCCTTCCTGGCCTCTTGAAATCGGCTTTCATGAGTCAATACCTTCTGTACTAGGTGTGCTAGCTCTTAAGTCTTGTGATGAAAATCTTTCCTTGATCGGAGACAACAAACCTTGGAATGCTAACTCGGCCAGTTGTGCATCATCTAGACTTAAACTATAACATCGGCTTCGAACATCACGAAACTGCCGGATATATTCTGCGACTAATTCATCCGGCTTCTGTATTACCGATGTTAAATCTGTTAAACTCATCTCCTGAATCCCAGTAAAGAAATATTTGTGAAATTGCTTTTCCAAATCGGCCCAACCCCAAACTGAATTTGGTGGTAACGAAGAAAACCATGTGAAGGCCGATCCGGACAATGATAGTGGGAAAAATCTAACTCTCAAAGCTTCTTCAGCCGATGCCTCCCCACACTGAGCCAAAAATCGGCTGACATGCTCCACTATAGATACATCATCTTGCCCTGAGAATTTGGAGAAGTCTAGTACTCTGTATCGGCGCGGCAATGAAACTATATCAAACCAATCCGGATGTGGATGCCGATACATAAATGTTTCTTCCTTTGGTTTTAGGCTGAATTGTTCTCTCACCACCTTTGTGATTCTTGCTGTCCAATCTTCTTCCCTTGGATCTTTGATGTGATAACACAAAGGTGGAGTTGGTAGCCGATTCTGCCTTTGATATTCTCTCTGATAATTATACTCAGGGACAGCTCCTGAATAACTTTGTTGATGCCCCCCATAGTATGCAGTTTGATGATATCCCTGAGGAATTCCATCGTGTTGCCCCCCAGCCAGTTGAATCGGCTCCACCGCCTTCTTGATCAAGCTCTGTAATGTGTTCATCAATATCCCAGATTGATTGATCAATGCATAATGAACTGCTTCATTAACCATGTCTTGAAGTGACTTCTGTGAACTTGCAGGCGATGTATGACTCAATTCCCCAATCAGAATAGGCTTTGGAAATTGAGATTTTTGAATCGGCCCTTGATGTGTCATACCGAAGGATTCTAGACAAAGCTTCTGAAATTCAGCAATGTTCTGCTCCACTTGTTGTCTTTGTCTTCGGTCAAATCTTCCATCGTGACTGGGATTACATTGTTTGTGCTAACTTCCTTTCTAGCCATGTCGAAGTTCTGTGACCCACCAGGCGTGCCAAAAACGTGTTGACGCCGAAAATCACCGGTAGCGTCGGGAACGAGCCGATGATCCGGTTCGGTGCCTTAAGACACGCGAAGGCCTGGGAGATCTGCTTAGCTCTAGTGCAGGTCCTAAATTTGAGGTTCGCGGGCGTGCCAGTCAATTTGACCCAGTAATTGACAAGGAGATAGAAAAAAGTTAGATCCTTGATCCAATCGGCCAACAGGTCGATACAGGATTCCTCTAGCTGATTGCCGATAGTAACTTGTACATTGGCTAGAAGCCGATGATGATATAAGCAAATAATGAGCCAACCGACTACCAAAAAACACTTGGACATCGGCTAGAAGCCGATGATAGAGTAAATAGGCAGAATAATAATCAATAGACAATTCAGTCGGCTTTATCTAGTAAAAGATAATTTATCGGCTAAGCACTCCGATAAAACATCGCATAAAAACCTATCGACTCAACAAGGATAGATTTATTATCACCAGTCTAGTAGGTCGGACCTAACCGATGCAGCACAGACCAATGATGATAAAAGAACCTCGACGAGCCGATAGATCTAATGCAATCGTGATGTATTATACGATAACTTATCGGCTATACATTCCGATAAGACGCTTGCATAAGATCTATCAACCTAGCAGGAATAACTTATCGCAGGCAGTTTAGTAGGTCGGACCTAACCGATGCAGCACAAACAGATGATAAATTACACCCAGTAAGCTAATAAAATCTACGCACGCGTGATGTGATATAACCACCCGGCCTAAGAGATCAAACTTAACTGATGCAGGCGTAGATAGAATAGATACACCGTGGTAAGGGGTGACGAGTTTTACCCTCTTGCAGGAGTTCGGACCTAACCAATGCAACCCGGCTCGAGAAGCAAGAACCCGTTGAAAAGGGTGGCGATTCGCCGAAGTTGTATTGATCTGTGAGATGATTTAGATAGTACCTGAGCATACGTATTTATACCTCGAGTTGATACAATCCTGATCAGATACGAAACAGGAGTTTCCTAACTATAAAAGGAAAATTAACAAGCCCTGATCGGACACCAGATCAGGTTTTCCTAAAATTTATTAAAGCTACCTAATTTATAGATAAAATAGTTAACTGCCATGCTGTGGTCTTTACGATTCCTTCCTGAATTCGGCTTCTTCTGGATTAGCTTCCATCAGCTGATATAGCCTCTTTCCTTAACCGAGTGTGGGTGCCATGGGCCCCGGGTACCTCATGACAAGCATATGGGCCACTCGGATAGAGGATGGGCCTGGCCTTGTGATTAGAGATATAGCTAGATTCGGCAGACTTCGCCTTGTATGGA
Organism: Oryza meyeriana var. granulata; assembly: GCA_003991445.1. Lineage (NCBI taxonomy): Eukaryota > Viridiplantae > Streptophyta > Magnoliopsida > Poales > Poaceae > Oryza > Oryza meyeriana. The sequence goes on from RYFJ01004428.1 coordinate 5,763, forward strand.
AAGGAATATACAGTCCTAGTCGGGTGCGTTATATCTCTAAGGGGAGATCTCCTAGTCGTAATCCGATGGGGACTCCTACCTTGTAACCCTGTCCCCTAGTATATAAGGGGAGGCAGGGCGCCCCATGAGGGCAGGTTGAGTGGGTTCACCAGAAACACCACCACAAATCCTCAAAGGAATAACACCACAACTGGACGTAGGGTATTACCTCACACCGAGGGCCTGAACCAGTATAAAATCTCCCTGTGTTCCTTTGCAATCCACCGAGTTTACATCCGCCGACTAGCCCCATATATTTATTGCCGGTGTAAAACATCGACAGTTGGCGCGCCAGGTAGGGGACCGGCGCGATCTGCATCTACAAGCTCGATGGATCCAGCAACCAAAGTCGACGGCGGCGAACTCTCCCCTGGAGATACAATCGCATTCAGAAGCCTCGACGCCATCACCGACCAGATCGGCAATCTCACCTTGGCCGACACAGACCCGATCCAACTGGCCGAGGAACCAGCCGACTCCGCGCCAGTCGGCCCACATGACGCTGCGGCAATCTTCGACGACATGCTGTGGCGATCTCCTATACGCCCGAGCCCAGGGACAACTCTTCCTTTCAGTGTTCGACTCGGACTCGGTTTCGAGCCGGCCGAGATCGGGCCGAGAAGGGAAGAGATCGTCAATTTCCCGTTCGGACTCGGCGACGCCGCGGATATCTACAACCTACGTCCGACGCGGCAAACCCGATCCCCTGGAGTTCGACTCGGATACGGCCCCGAGCCACTCGAGATCGGATCTAGGGAGGTCGGAGTGGTAATCACCCCCATCAACTATTCCGACTACGACTCTCAGTCGGACTCCGACTCTCAGTCGGACTACGACTCTAAGTCGGACAGTAGCTCGGCAAGCTTCTCTCCGCCACGAGAAATCTTCATGGCATCCAAAGGCTCCACTCCTACTCAGGAATCACGCCGACTACACGAACAACAAGAGGAGGAGGCCTGCCGACTGCGAGAACAACAGGAGGTGTTAGTGATATGCCCTAGAGGCAACATGGAGATGTTATATATATGACATGCTATGTTTATAATGTATTGATTTGTTCCTTGAAATAGACATTATCATTGTTGATCAATGAGTATGTGACTTATTCATGAGACTCTTAATGTCAAATATTGCTATTTCTAAATGATCCCTGATCATATATCATATGAGGAACAAATATGATTGTAATATCAGCATATGTATTGATTGATGATCATGTCTCATGGATCATGGTATGGAGATACCAAATCGATAATATGAACATATGTTAGTGAACATATGTTGGATAGACCCGCCATGAGATACTGCAGAGATTTCATGTGTCATCAGTTAGTCTCAAGTACTGTTTATGTAGAGTCCTTAGACTTGAGATCATCATGGTTCTCAACATACGTAGTAGCTTATTTTGGGACTACTAAACACTACTCCGTAACTGGGTAGTCATAAAAGTGGTCTTCGGGTTTGCTATGAAACATGTAGTGGGATATGAATGATCAAGATAGAATTTGCCCCTCCTTATGGGAGAGATATCTCTGGGCCCCTCGATGTAATGGATTATGGAAGTGCATGGCCATGTTACGATGATTGAGGTGTCAATCACAAGTTTGTAATCCATCACAGGATCGAGAGAGTGATTGAGCTATTAAGAGGATGACACAAGTCTCGCCTTGAGCTCAATCGATATCGTGAGGCAAAGGGATTTGTACATAAGGACATTACAGGTTCAGCCGATATGATCTTTACGTATATCTTGGGGCTAATATGCCTTGCTAGAGGCCGCTATTAACAGGGTGACCAGAAAGGCGTTTCTGGGTCGCGACAAAATATACGTGAACCTACAGGGTCGCACACTTAATGGGTTGGAACACTTATTCGAATGTGATTCGAATATGGGCTCGATTCGGATAGAGATCCGAGTAGACTCTTACTGGGCCTCGGTCCACGAGGCCTGAGTAAGGAGGTCTATATATAGGGAGGCGAGGGGCTGAGGAGTTTCAGGTGTGTTTTCTGTTAGCCTCGAGCAAAACCCTAGCCGCCACCTTCCGAGCCAAACCCTAGTCGCTCACGAGTGCTAGTACACTCGCGATCGGCGTTCCAGCCCCGGACGTGTGGATACCCGTAGAGGCGCTGCTCGTTGCGGCGTTGATCGGCCGGAGATCGACTACTTCCACTACTACCTCGACGCGCGCGTGGTTGGACCGGCTTCTCCAACTCTTCTTCCGCTGCACTGCGCGTCTAGTGGTAACGATCCATGATCCCTTCTCTCGCATGATGTCCTGGTGTGCGCGGTAGAATTTTATTTTCTACTATCGTAGCCTACGCGTACTCCTTCAGTGGTATCAGAGCCATCTTGTGTAGATTGCGATCTGGATCATCGCATATGTTGATATGCGGGAGCGGTAGATTAGATCTATTGCAGTCTAGATTAGTCGGTTCATGTGATGGATCGATGAAGGCACGGGTTGATAAGATCAATCCATGGATAGGGGTTAGATAAGGTGCGGATTATAACACTATTAGCGCCCTGGAGATTGTCTCGGATCGGCATAAGGAGGTTATGCCGAATGCTAATAGGTTATGAATAGGGATAGATGAGGCGTAGATCATAAGACTACTGGCGCCCTGGAGATTGTCTCGGATCGGCATAAGGTGGTTATGCCGAATGCTAGTACCTTATGGATTTGATAGCCCTGGGACAGTGGTAACACTATTAGCGCCCTAGAGATTGTCTCGGATCAGCATAAGGTGGTTATGCCGAATGCTAATAGGTTACGGATCTGATAGCCCTGAGCCAATGGAAAAACTAGAGTCCTGGAGATTGTCTCGGATCGGCATAAGGAGGTTATGCCGAATAGTTTTTCCACAGCGATTTCATAGATTGGACCGCCGTGCGAACCCTACGAACCCCCTTGTATAGCGTTATAGGTTCACATCGTTAAGTAGAATGCGATTCTACGTCTAACTTGTTTTTGCAGGGAATGATGTGAATTAGTATGGCCCTATAGCTTATTTGGAATGTATGAGATGTATATGATGCATGTAACATTCGTTCATGACCTGTGTGTCATGATTTTTCAGCTTTTGTTAGCTGTCTTAATTGTATTTAACGACCTGCGTGTCGACCTTAGTGCTTGAATCCATTCTTGTAATCTTCAATTGCTAGCTATTATAGATAGTAGCCTAGACTTGAGGTTACAAGTTTTCAAGCATGATGACCCAAAGCAGAGATGTGGAGGATGAAGATCATCTACACGTAAATGGAGATGGGGATCACCATCCTTTTGGGCCATACTAATTCTATCTTACTCTTATGCCATTATATATGTGATATGTTGCTATGGTAGGATAGAGTCCCTCATGATAAAAATTAGGTGTTTATGCCCTTCCATATGTTGCACCAAAAGATAATGATCACCATATTGTAGGCCTACCAAAGTAGGGTGCAATTGGTTATCATCATTATTTGGGGTAGATGTCGGACATCTACATGCGGAAGCATTTGGTTTACTTAACAAGGTCATCAAAACAGTCTTTGGATCTTGGGGCATAGGTTGGGGCCGGGGCATAGTGATGCCACCCAACAAGCAAGAGTCACATAGAGATGTGATTAGCAAGGTGTTGCTTACCCATGTCATTAGTTTCCTAGCCGTGATGCCAAAGCTCACTAGGAATTAGTGAAATGAGGATCTTGACCCACTATGTAACTTAGAGGGAGTTTTGTTGCAAAACACATAGTGGGAGTCTTTTGTTAAATAGTTTAATAAAAGATGAATATAAACATAGTGCTAAACTTTGCATATTCTTATGTTGTAGATCATGTCAGCTAACGCATCATCCAGTTCCTTTAATTTGCGATCTGTTCTTGAGAAAGAAAAACTCAATGGAACAAACTTTATGGATTGGTATCGCAACTTGAGAATTGTTCTCAAGCAAGAGCGCAAGGAGTATGTCCTTGAGACTCCTTTTCCTGAGAACTTGCCTACAAATGCTTCTGTGGCTGCACGGAGAGCTTATGAGAAGCATACGAATGATTCCCTTGATGTGAGCTGTCTCATGCTTGCCACAATGTCCTCTGAGCTTCAGAAGCAATATGAGAACACAAATGCCTACAATATCATTGTGGGGTTGCGTGGTATGTTTGAGAACCAAGCAAGGGCTGAGAGGTTCAACACTTCAAAGTCCTTGTTTGCGTGCAGGCTTGCGGAAGGGAATCCCGTCAGCCCTCATGTGATTAAGATGATTGGCTACATTGAGAGTCTGGAAAAGCTTGGTTTTCCCCTTAGCCAAGAGTTGGCTACTGATGTGATTCTCCAGTCGCTCCCTCCGAGTTTTGAGCCATTCATACTGAACTATCACATGAACAACATGGACAAGACCTTGGCTGAGTTGCATGGGATGCTTAAAACTGTCGAGGAAACCATTAAGAAAAGCACCAGTCATGTGATGATGATGCAGAAAGGCAAGGGCAAGCCCAATGTCAAGAAATGCGTGGTCAAGAGAAAGTTAACTCCCGATGAGATCGCGAGCAGAACCAAGGCCAAGCAAGACAAGAAGGGCGCTGCTCCTGACGCAGTTTGCTTTTACTGCAAGGAAGCAGGACATTGGAAGAGGAACTGCCCAAAGTACTTGGAGGATCTCAAGAAGAAGGGAAGTGCGACTTCCAATTCAGGTATAAATGTTATAGAGATCAATCTTGCTACTTCATCTACTGATTTTTGGGTATTTGATACCGGATCGGTTGCTCACATATGCAAATCGTTGCAGGGGCTAACAAGAAGTAGGAGTTTGAGAAGGAGCGAAGTGGATCTTCGCGTTGGCAATGGAGCAAGAGTTGCTGCGGTGGCTGTCGGCACCATGCCATTGTCTTTTCCTTCAGGATTAGTTTTGGAATTGAATAATTGTTATTGTGTTCCATCTCTTTGTAAGAACGTTATTTCTGCTTCATATTTGCAAGCAGAAGGTTATGACTTTAGATCTGTGGACAATGGTTGTTCTCTTTATTTCAAAGATATGTTCTATTGTCATACTCCTATTGTGAATGGGTTATACGTTCTAAATCTTGAAGGGGCACCGGTCTATAACATTAATACAAAGAGGCAACGTCCTAATGATTTGAATCCCACGTTTATCTGGCATTGTCGCTTGGGTCACATAAATGAGAAACGCATAGAGATGCTCCATAGAGATGGTCTTCTACACTCATTTGATTTTGAATCATTTGAAACATGTGAATCTTGTTTACTTGGCAAGATGACAAGGGCACCTTTCACCGGTCAAGGTGAAAGGGCAAGTGACTTATTGGGACTCGTACATACTGATGTATGTGGACCAATGAGTTCAACAGCCAGGGGTGGTTTTGGGTACTTCATAACTTTTACTGATGACTTTAGTAGATATGGGTATGTGTACCTAATGAAACATAAGTCTGAATCCTTTGAAAAGTTCAAGGAATTCCAAAATGAAGTACAAAATCATTTAGGTAAAACAATCAAGTTTCTACGATCTGATCGTGGAGGCGAGTATTTGAGCCATGAGTTTGGCAATCATCTGAAGGATTGTGGAATTGTTCCACAGTTGACTCCACCAGGAACACCTCAGTGGAATGGGGTATCTGAACGGAGAAACCGCACTTTATTAGATATGGTGCGATCCATGATGAGCCAAAGTGATCTTCCATTGTCCTTTTGGGGATACGCTCTTGAAACAGCCGCGTTCACACTAAACAGAGTTCCATCAAAGTCAGTAGAAAAGACACCATATGAGATGTGGACAGGACAACGTCCTAGCTTGTCTTTCCATAAGATTTGGGGATGTGAGGCTTATGTAAAACGTTTGCAATCCGATAAGCTCACTCCTAAGTCTGACAAATGCTTCTTTGTCGGGTATCCTAAGGAAACAAAAGGATATTACTTCTATAATCAACATGAAGGCAAAGTGTTTGTCGCCCGACATGGTGTCTTCTTAGAGAAAGAGTTTCTCTCCAGAAGGGATAGTGGGAGGACCGTGCAACTCGAAGAAATTCGAGAAACACCTGAAAATGTTTCAGCTCCTACAGAACCACAACAGGATGAACAAAGTGTTGAAGCACCTGTTGTAGACATACCGGCACCACGTAGGTCAGAGAGGTCACGTCGTGCACCTGAGAGGTACATGTTCTTGACTACTCAACAAAGGGACATATTGTTGTTAGACAACGATGAGCCTAAGACCTATGAAGAAGCGATGGTGGGACCAGACTCTGAGAAATGGCTTGAAGCCATGAGATCCGAAATTGAATCCATGCATAGTAATCAAGTTTGGAACTTGGTTGATCCACCTGATGGTGTTAAAACCATTGAGTGCAAATGGGTTTTCAAGAAAAAGATAGACATGGATGAAATGTTCACATCTATAAGGCACGATTGGTGGCAAAAGGTTTCAAACAAATTCAAGGTGTTGATTATGATGAAACTTTTTCGCCCGTCGCAATGCTAAAGTCTATTCGGATCATTCTAGCGATTGCTGCATATTTCGACTATGAGATATGGCAAATGGATGTCAAAACAGCTTTCCTTAATGGAAATCTGAGTGAGGATGTGTACATGACACAGCCCACGGGTTTTGTCGATCCACAATCAGCTAGAAAGATATGCAAGCTGCAAAAATCCATTTATGGATTAAAGCAGGCGTCTCGGAGTTGGAATATTCGTTTTGATGAAGTAATCAAAGGGTTTGGTTTCATCAAGAACGAAGAAGAGCCTTGTGTTTATAAAAAGGCTAGTGGGAGCGCACTTGTATTTCTGATTTTATATGTGGATGACATATTACTGATCGGAAATGACATTCCTATGCTCGAATCTGTTAAGTCTTCATTGAAAAATAGTTTCTCTATGAAAGACTTAGGAGAGGCGGCATATATTCTGGGCATCAAGATCTATAGAGATAGATCAAGAAGGCTAATTGGATTATGTCAAGATACATACATTGACAAGGTGTTGAAAAGGTTCAACATGCAGGACTCTAAGAAAGGTTTCCTACCTATGTCACATGGTATAAATCTTAGCAAGAGTCAGTGTCCTAGTACACCTGATGAGCGGGATAAGATGAATGCGATCCCATATGCTTCAGCTATTGGGTCCATTATGTATGCCATGCTTTGTGCACGTCCAGATGTCTCGTATGCTTTAAGTACTACGAGTAGATATCAATCGGATCCAGGTGAAGGTCACTGGATTGCTGTAAAGAACATCTTGAAGTACTTGAGAAGAACTAAAGATGTGTTCCTTGTCTATGGAGGTGAAGAAGAGCTCGTTGTAAATGGTTACACTGATGCTAGCTTCCAAACTGACAAAGACGATTTCAGATCGCAATCTGGATTTGTGTTCTGCCTAAATGGCGGTGCGGTGAGCTGGAAGAGTTCCAAGCAGGAGACGGTTGCTGATTCTACAACGGAAGCCGAGTACATTGCAGCTTCTGAAGCTGCTAAAGAAGCTGTTTGGATCAAGAAATTTGTTTCCGAGCTTGGTGTGATGACTAGTGCCTTCAGTCCGATGGACCTCTACTGTGATAATAGTGGGGCCATTGCGCAAGCCAAGGAGCCTAGATCTCACCAAAAGTCCAAGCACATTTTACGGCGTTTTTATCTCATCCGCGAGATAGTGGAGAGAGGCGATGTAAAGATATGCAAAGTACAAACGGATTTGAACATTGCAGATCCGTTGACAAAGCCGCTTCCCCAGCCAAAGCATGAGGCTCACATTAGGGCAATGGGTATTAGATACCTACATGGTTGACTCTAGTGCAAGTGGGAGACTGTTAGTGATATGCCCTAGAGGCAACATGGAGATGTTATATATATCACATGCTATGTTTATAATGTATTGATTTGTTCCTTGAAATAGACATTATCATTGTTGATCAATGAGTATGTGACTTATTCATGAGACTCTTAATGTCAAATATTGCTATTTCTAAATGATCCCTGATCATATATCATATGAGGAACAAATATGATTGTAATATCAGCATATGTATTGATTGATGATCATGTCTCATGGATCATGGTATGGAGATACCAAATCGATAATATGAACATATGTTAGTGAACATATGTTGGATAGACCCGCCATGAGATACTACAGAGATTTCATGTGTCATCAGTTAGTCTCAAGTACTGTTTATGTAGAGTCCTTAGACTTGAGATCATCATGGTTCTCAATATACGTAGTAGCTTATTTTGGGACTACTAAACACTACTCCGTAACTGGGTAGTCATAAAAGTGGTCTTCGGGTTTGCTATGAAACATGTAGTGGGATATGAATGATCAAGATAGAATTTGCCCCTCCTTATGGGAGAGATATCTCTGGGCCCCTCGATGTAATGGATTATGGAAGTGCATGGCCATGTTACGATGATTGAGGTGTCAATCACAAGTTTGTAATCCATCACAGGATCGAGAGAGTGATTGAGCTATTAAGAGGATGACACAAGTCTCGCCTTGAGCTCAATCGATATCGTGAGGCAAAGGGATTTGTACATAAGGACATTACAGGTTCAGCCGATATGATCTTTACGTATATCTTGGGGCTAATATGCCTTGCTAGAGGCCGCTATTAACAGGGTGACCAGAAAGGCGTTTCTGGGTCGCGACAAAATATACGTGAACCTACAGGGTCGCACACTTAATGGGTTGGAACACTTATTCGAATGTGATTCGAATATGGGCTCGATTCGGATAGAGATCCGAGTAGACTCTTACTGGGCCTCGGTCCACGAGGCCTGAGTAAGGAGGTCTATATATAGGGAGGCGAGGGGCTGAGGAGTTTCAGGTGTGTTTTCTGTTAGCCTCGAGCAAAACCCTAGCCGCCACCTTCCGAGCCAAACCCTAGTCGCTCACGAGTGCTAGTACACTCACGATCGGCGTTCCAGCCCCGGACGTGTGGATACCCGTAGAGGCGCTGCTCGTTGCGGCGTTGATCGGCCGGAGATCGACTACTTCCACTACTACCTCGACGCGCGCGTGGTTGGACCAGCTTCTCCAACTCTTCTTCCGCTGCACTGCGCGTCTAGTGGTAACGATCCATGATCCCTTCTCTCGCATGATGTCCTGGTGTGCGCGGTAGAATTTTATTTTCTGCTATCGTAGCCTACGCGTACTCCTTCAGGAGGAAGAAGCAAGACGCCCGCATGCCCGCAACGATGGCCTACGCAGGGCTGGGCGAACCGCTCAGCAACAAACCCTCCAAACAAAAGTCGGCGACCACGACGTCTTCGTCACGCCACAACAGAACATCGTGGCCGCCGCAACCCTACTGGACACGGTCCAACTTGGGCCTGATCACCAGGCCACCCCGACGATCGCAAGGATAAAAGCCATGCTTACCGCTGCCGCATGTCAGCAGCACCAACAGTCGGGCAACACATTCGTACTGACCAGTCGGTCAACTTCCCCAGCGGCAGTCTCATCCACCTCAAAGCGACATCGAGCGGCCGGCTCTAGTCGGCAGCACGCGGAGTCAAGCCAGACGTCACTCGGCAACCACAACAACCGGCAACGTCGGAGCAACCAGGACCTCCGAGACTGACTGCGGCGCGACCTTCAGCAGGACATTAATGCTCGGCACCGCAAACGAGAAGAAGACAACCAACGCCAGCTGGAAGACGAGAACGAGCATTTTGGCCTCCACTACGGGCAGTTTCGCCGCCGTAGTCGGGGTCGGAGTCCTCATGAAGACGAAGGCATACCGGCCTTCACCCAGGAACTACGACAGGTCGACTGGCCAGTCGGCTTTAAGCCTACAGGCATCAACAAAAACGATGGCAAGACCAATCCCGAGTCCTGGCTCACGCTCTACACTCTGGCGATCCGAGCAGCTGGGGGAAATCACAAAGTCATGGCTAACTACCTCCCAGTCGCTCTAGCCGACTCAGCGAGGACATGGCTAACAGGACTTCCCAAGCAATCAATCAGCTCCTGGGGAGAACTCCGGGAACGCTTCATCGCCAACTTCCAGGGAACGTACGAGAGGCCATCTTCCGAGCACGACTTATATCAGTTGCATCAAAGGAAGAACGAGTCTCTTCGTGACTTCATCAAGAGGTTCTCTGAGAAAAAAAATTCGATCCCAAACATCAAGGATGAGGTCGTCATCGCCGCCTTTCGAAAAGGAGTCAAAGACACCTCGTTCATCGACAAATTCACGCGGAAGCCTCCCAACTCTGTCAAGGCCCTATTCGACATGGCAAACAAGTACGCCGACTCGGCCCACGCTGTTGCCGAGGCCCTCGATGACAACAAGTCACCCTGACAGAACAAGCGGGACGACACCGACGACGCGGTCCCGACTAAAGCTGGGAATCGCAAACGCAAGTCAGACGGCTCCATTGTGGTAGTCGGTCACAACCGCCTTCGACCTTCAACAACTGAAGACTATCAGAACAACAAGTGACATGCTCGGGGGCTCACAAGCTCAAACACGAGGATGGCATCCCCACTCCCAAATACCGAACAGCTAAGTCGCTTTCTGATGAACATCTCCTCACTCGGCCTTGCTAGTGCCACAGCCGCTTACACCTAATAGGTGTACAACCTGCACATTTGCTTTTTTCCGTTTTTGCTCTTAAATGATTACAAAAGTACTCGAGTAGCATAAATCTCGATCCGTGAAACTCTGCTCCATGTAAGACGAACTCAAGTCACCCAAAACGCGTGCCTGGGAAAGAGCCATGAGCCAACTCCCGACGCTAGGGGGCTATGACTAGTCGGGCAGAGTGCTTAAACGTAAGGGGTCAACTACTCGAGGAAATTAATATCAAAAAGAGGAAGAACACGTATTTACATACATTGTAAAATACATTTTATTCGGGTGATTATTTCCATCATCAGATGCTACTCATCCGATATTTTTATATTGCAGGCCCAGCTCCGGATATGCGTGACAGGAACTCAGGGCTGCGAGCCTATCTCCTACGCTCGGGGGCTGGACAAGTCTGCCAAAATACACTCGGGATGCTCCATGGGGGCTACTTACCGAGTACTTGCGCCAGTCGGGACGTCATCTTCCTCGGCTACGCTCCATGCGAGCTAATAACCGGCCTCCGGCGCCAGTCGGGGCTGTGTACTACTCGGCTAAGTAGGGTACACCCCATGAGGGTCGCCAGCTGAATCCTACGCTAATGCTAGGTTCGAGTACCTTATCCGGCTTTACCGAAGTCAGAGAAGACCTATGTCGTCAAAGCACATCCGGAGTTCCCATGCACCGCGTCACACCTGGGGAGAGCAAGCAGATTCTGCAATATACCTACTCAGGCGTCTGTGGCAACCAGGATGCATCCGGAGCATAAGTCGGAAAGACTTGCAGACGAGGATTCCTCTGGCTGATTGCGGTTACCAACGCCGCCATACTCATCCTGACATGCGATGGATGCTACTTCTATAGAGCTATGCTGGGTAGGTTGGTTCAGGCCGGCTTACTTAGTAATAGCCACCAAGACATGAGTTCCTACAGTAGCATGCTCCATGTGGGCCGCCCGCAGGCTGAGTTGAAATTATAGCGCTGGTGCTACCAGGAACCGATGAGGTAAACAGATATGCTTCATGAGAGCCTTATTGCTAAACATATATGTTTGGGTATCTGTCTTATCCGCCAGGTCTCGAGGATACATCCTTACAAGGATCACAAGCTGGTCTTCATTAAAATTGGAGATGCAGGTATCTCTCTCGAGTACACCTAACTACGTAATGGATCTATTTTTCATACAGTGGTACTCGGCCTACATGCGTGACCACCAGTTGCCATGAGCAGCATTATTCCCGCTGACATGACGCGGATGAGTCTAACTTTCGAGTAGTACACTACTCGGGAGAGACTATAAAATTCTCATTCCCGCTGACATGACGTGGATGAGTCTAACCTTCGAGTAGTGCACTACTCGGGAAAGACTATAAACATTCTTCCAGCTGACGAGCTGAAGAGTCTAACTTCCGAATGGGACGCCACTCGGGAAAGACTATAAACACATTTTCCAGCTGACATGAAGCTGACGAGTCTAATTTTCGAGTAGTATATTACTTGGGAAAGACTATAAATAATCATCCCGGCTGACATGATGCCGACGAGTCTGATTTTCGAGTAGTATACTACTCGGGAAAGACTATAAACACACCCTTTCCAGCTGACATGACGCTGAAGAGTCCCATATGCGAGTAGCATCCTACTCGGCAAGACTACAAACACACATTCCGACTGATATGAAGTCGAAGAGTCCCACATACGAGTAGTTCCCTACTCGGCAAGACTATAAATTATATTCCGGTTGACATGATACCGAAGAGTCTCATGTACCAGTAGTAATCTACTCGGGAAAGACTACAAGGTTAAAGATCTTTGACTTCATGTTTAATTCTTTTCACAATTAAGCACAAAGTCGGGGGCTACACCTAATAGGTGCGCCTATTCGGCGCACACTATTCCAACATCTACATCGAGCCCTTCATAGCCTCGCTACTAGCTGACATGAAGCAGGACTTGGGAGAAGAAGCACTCGGACAAAGAGTACTCGGGAGCAATGCACTCGGGAATACTTCACCATGGAGGATGAGCACTCGGCATCAGCTGTGACTCAACTATGAAGGTCTCGAGGGCTACTGTGGGTGCCATGGGCCCCGGGTACCTCATGACAAGCATATGGGCCACTCGGATAGAGGATGGGCCTGGCCTTGTGATTAGAGATATAGCTAGATTCGGCAGACTTCGCCTTGTATGGAAAGGAATATACAGTCCTAGTCGGGTGCGTTATATCTCTAAGGGGAGATCTCCTAGTCGTAATCCGATGGGGACTCCTACCTTGTAACCCTGTCCCCCAGTATATAAGGGGAGGCAGGGCGCCCCATGAGGGCAGGTTGAGTGGGTTCACCAGAATCACCACCACAAATCCTCAAAGGAATAACACCACAACTGGACGTAGGGTATTACCTCACACCGAGGGCCTGAACCAGTATAAAATCTCCCTGTGTTCCTTTGCAATCCACCGAGTTTACATCCGCCGACTAGCCCCATATATTTATTGCCGGTGTAAAACATCGACACCGAGCATGATAATGAACCGTACCAAATTTTGGTGTTAACAGGCCGGCGTTGTACTGACGTCCCCCACCGGCGAAAAACTCAAGTACGTTCTCCAGATCCACTTCCCGGCTTCCCACGACGTTGCCGAGTACGAGGCACTCATCCACGGACTCCGCATTGCTATTTCACTCGGCATCCGCCGACTTGTTGTGCGAGGAGACTCTCAACTCGTGGTGAACCAAGTCATGACAGACTGGACATTTCTCGACGATACAATGGCGGCATAGTGTCAGGAGGTCCAAAAGCTGGAAAACAAGTTCGACGGGCTGGAGATAACACATGTCCTACGATAATACAATGATGTTGCAGATGAATTGGCAAACATGGGATCCAAGCAAGAAGTAGTCCCGACAGCGATCTTTGTCGAGCAACTTATGGAGCCGTCAGTCAAGAAGAAACCAGTGCCAAAGCAGTCGGGAGGCGAACCTACCCTGGCAATAGACGAAGTACTAAACATATGTCAAGATTGGCGGACTCCTGTTCTCAAATTCCTCCTGGACGATGAACTCCCAGAAGATCACAGTCACGTCGAACAAATCAAACATCGAAGCAAAAGTTTCCTAGTAGTCAGAGAAGACCTGTACCGAAGAAGTGCATCCGATGTCCTCATGCATTACATCACCACCAAGGAAGGCAAGCAAATTCTACAATCGATCCACTCGGGCATATGTGGCAACCATGCCGCATCCAGGACGTTAGTCGGAAAGGCTTACAGGCAGGGATTTTTCTGGCCAATAGCAGTAACAGATGCCAAAGACATTGTTCACACATGCGAGGGTTGTCAGTTCTAAGCAAGACAAACAAATCTCCCAGCCCAAGAACTCCAAACAATACCAATCTCTTGGCCCTTTGCAGTATGGGGGCTTGGCATGGTCGGGCCTTCCAAGAAAGCACTAGGAGGGTTCACACACTTGTTCGTCGCAGTGGATAAATTCATGAAGTGGATTGAGGCAAAACCCATTGCTACCATAACAGCGGCACGAGCAAAGGACTTCATCATGAGTATATTATACCGATTCGGGGTTCCTAACCGCATCATAACGGACAACGGTACTCAGTTCACGGGCGGCGTCTTTCAAAATTTCTGTGATGACTTCGGCATCAAAATCTATTATGCTTCGGTGGCACATTCGCGGAGCAATGGGTAGGTTGAGCGTGCCAATGGCATGGTCTTACAAGGCATCAAGACAAGGATATTTGACCGACTACAACCATACACGGGCCGGTGGGTACAAGAACTCCCATCTGTTCTCTGGTCTTTAAGAACCACGGTTAGTCGGGCAATAGGGCAATCCCCTTTCTTTCTAGTCTATGGTGCCGAGGCCGTGCTACCAACCGACTTAGAGTTCAGCTCTCCGCGAGTTCGGGCTTACTCAGAAGACATCTCAAACAATACCAAATTGGTCGAACTAGATCAGTTGGAAGAAGCGAGGGACATCGCAATAATGCAATCGGCAAGGTATCTTCAAGGCCTACGTCGCTACCACAATCGCATTGTCCCTGGCCGCGCCTTTTTGGTCGGGGATCTCGTCTTGAGAAAAATACAAACCACCAAAGACAGGCATAAACTATCCCCAATATGGAAAGGGCCGTTCATTATAGCAGAGGTTACTCGGCCAGGCGCCTACCAACTGAAGACCGAAGACAGTGCCCTCATCAGCAACTCATGGAATATAGAATAGCTACGTCCTTTCTATACCTGAGTTTTATACTTTCCATGTGTACAGTTTTCCTCTGACTCACTACGCCGCTTATTCCAACCGAGTAGTGAATCGGGGGCTGCATGTATTATATGTGCTTCATCAATAATATACGAGCCTATTTTGCTTAAGTTATGAAGTTTTGCAATGACTTTGTTATGTTTGCCCAGTACAGCTTTCTGTGGTGAACGATTTTATTAAGTTCCTATAGACTAACTTGGCGTAGACTATATAGTTCAGTAAAGCTAATGATAACTAAGTCAGAACTTAAAGCTTGGTGGCATTGTGCATATAGTTACACACGTCCTTACAAAAATTTATATACACCGACTGCATGATGGACTGTTCTTACATACCCAGGTCTTGGGTGATCACCTCTGCAGTCGGCCTCGCCTGGGTTATCAGCTCCAGCACCTCCTCAGGTGTCGTCTCCTCGGCAAATCCCTCTCCGATGGCTTCAATATCTGCCCTGGGGTAGATGGACTTGGTCATCGCCAGGGTTTGGGCCACGCCGATGACAACACGCTTGTCCGAGTACCTCTTCAGGACACTCAGGGCTTCGTTAAGGCACGCCTGCACCTGGGAGATTGTGTTGGAGCTGGTTCCCACGTAGTGAGAGTCCATTACATCAAGGAGCCCTTTCACGGACTTGGCAAGGATGTCCCGTGACTCCTTGATGACTTTTATCTCCTCTGCAAAAGCTTGAAACTGGATTTGGGCATTGGCTCTAGCAGCTACCCAGGTTCATCGACAAGTGAACTTGTTAAGCAAAACTGCAGATAGAGTACCTAGGGGATTGGTCAAGATCATTGTTAGAGCAGAGACTTACTTTCGTAGTCGGCCTCCCATTTGGCTCTGGCCTTCTCCAGTTCAACCTTCTCGCCCTCAAGCTTGGCGTTGGCCTTCTCCATGTCGACCTTGTCCTTCTCGAGCTCGGCTTTGTCCTTCTTGGCCTCCTTCAGCTTGGATTCCCCCTCTGTTTAGGTCTTCACCTCAGCTTCGAGGGCTGCACATCAAAATGGTCAAGAACCCGAGATTGCAGTTAGGATACAACTGGGCAGTCGGGAAATAACAAAGTTGGAGAAATTTGCATGGGATTTAGTCAGGAAGACAAATACGGAAGACCTACTTCCGATCTTCTTGGCCAGAGCCCAGTTCTCATCCCTGAGCTGGTCAACGGCTCCCCTCAGCAAGTCTCCCTCTCCTGGCTCAACTGCTCCAATTCAGCCTTCGAGGCCTGGAGCTGGCCCAATTGCTAGAGTTGTGGGGCAAGCTGGGTCAGGACCTCATTCATCTTCTCCTAGCGGTCGACAATCTTCTGCTTGGGATAAAAGCAGAACAAAGCAGAGTCAAGCGTCAACATACTTATATAAGGAAGACTGACAAGAACTCAACAAGGCAAAAATCATACCTGGACCCCCCGGGACGCGGCGATCGTGGCGCGAAGCAAGACTTCACGCTCCCCCTCTGCTGCCACTTCATCATGCTTGTAACTCTTCACGGTTCCATCAGGGGCTACCCAGGGGAATGTCCTCGGGTATCTGCGGGGAGGAGCCTCAAGCCTGGGGAGGTCCGACCCTTCCGGAGATGACGACAACGATGGCGAAAGCGACGGGGTTCTGGCCCCCAACTTGGCGGCTGCTGGGGCTTCAGGGATAAGCTTAGGGGCTGGAGCGACAGCTTCAACATTAGCCCCTTGGTCGGCCAATGTCGGTGGCTCTGTAGTCAGGACGATCTTAGTTTCTACAATTGAGACGGCCGCTGGCTCAGCAGATACGCTCGCTTGCGATGTTTCGGCTGGGGCTGGCTTGACAACAGGAGCAGCCGATGTGGTCTCCTTGAGATCAATATTGGCCCATTTCCTGCACAGAGAGCTAAGTATCAAAACACCACAGTGCTGAATAGGATTTCCAGAAGATTCAAAGTTACATACCTCTTAACTTAAACCTCCACCCGGGGGCTCCAGGTGTTGGCACTGGAGGACTGCCAGCTGTTGGGCTAGATGGCCCGGCAGTCGGCGGTGGCATTTCAATCCTGGTCGGCCCCTCTCTTGGTGTGGCCAGTTGGGGTGCTAGGGTACTTAGTGGCGCCACCCTTGGGCTCGATGTCGCTGAGCCTGGCGGCGCTTGGCCTGACCTTGTACTCGACGGTGCTCTTCTTGGGCTCGATGATGCTGATCCTGACTGCGCTGGTCCCGGTCTGGGACTCGATGGCCTGGGAGCTATGCTGGCGGTGTCTTTTATCTTCAGATTCCTAGCTGCGGCACTCAGCCTGATAATTTTCTTCTTGCCCTAGTCTTCAACAGGCTTCTTCCCCACTCTCTTGGAGTCAGGCTGGGCAGCAGAAGGACTTAACGGCCTCTTCTTCTTTGACTTCATGTCCAATAAAGTTCAGGAGTCGTCATCGAACTCCTCACATGACTGCAAGCAGTTCAACAACACATGTTACACATTGCGGAGCAATCCTAGGCATATATCTACAAGCACTCATCACAGATGGATAACCGGTTAACATCAGCGAAAGTTACCTTTGGGCGTGGCCTCTTCAGGCTGTAAGCCACCACGGACCGTTCTGAGTCTTCAGTTTTGACCACCCCGCTGGCAAAGAAATCCAGCAGGACGTCGGTCACCTTGTGCTTGTCCATCTGGTTGGGATACTCCTGGCTGGGATCACCTCTGCCCTTATAGTCCCAACCAAAGTGACACCTCAACTTTAGCGACCTGATGCACCGAGTCAAGAAACGTCTGGCCACCCATGGACCAGTCAGCTCGGCGCTCTTCAGCTTGTCAATCTTTTCAATCAATATATGAACTTGGCCCATTTCTTCAAAGGTGGGCATAGATGACCAGTTGGACACAACCACCAAGGGCAAACCCATAAAAGGGGGGAGGCTTGGTTCAAGATTAGAACAGTAAAACCACTCCCTGTGCTAGCCTTTGAGAGAAGTTTTCAAGGGGACTTGGATATAAATCTTCTTCATCTCACTCCTGAGTTGGATATCAACCCCCCAATCACTTGGACCTTGCTCTTGGAGGGCTGGTGTCGATGTTTTACACCGGCAATATAACTATAGGGCTACTCGGCAAGGGAAAACTCAGTGGATTGCAAAGGAACACAAGGAAATTTTATACTGGTTCAGGCCCTCGATATGAGGTAATACCCTATGTGGCTGAAAGGTGATGTCAAACACCATCAACTCGAGTGCCAATTTAGCGATTCGGCCGGTGGTCTCGCGGTTATGTAGGACGTCCCCGAGTGGAAACGATGTGACCACTGTAACTTGATGTGCTTGGAAATAGTGCACCAGCTTCCGGACAGTGATGAGTAGGCCGTAGAGCAGCTTTTGGGCCTGCGGGTATCTCGTCTTCGAGTCGGCAAGGACTTCGCTGACAAAGTAAACTGGCCTTTGGACTTTCTGGATGTGACCCTGTTTGGATCGCTCAACCACCAGCACCGTGCTGACTACCTGAGTAGTTGCCGCCAGATATAGCATTAGCGGTTCTTGGGGCATGGGTGACGCCAACACGGGGGGTGATGTGAGAAATTGCTTGAAGTCTTCGAAGGCTTGCTAGGCTTCGGGAGTCCAATGGAAGTTGTCTGCTCTCTTCAATAACTTGAAAAAAGGCATGCCTTATTCACCCAGTCGGGAAATAAATCGGCTGAGTGCCGCCATGCAGCCAGTCAGCTTTTGGACGTCCTTCTGGGTAGTCGGGGGTGCCATGTTCATGATTGCGTTGACTTTCTTCGGGTTGGCCTCGATGCCACGATGCGAGACGATGAAGCCGAGTAGCTTGCCGGATGGCACACCGAAGGCGCACTTTTCCGGGTTCAACTTCATCTTGAATCTTCAAAGATTTTGGAAGGTTTCTTCCAGGTCAGCGATGAGGTCTTCTTTGGACTTGGTCTTGATCACCACGTCGTCAACGTAGGCCTCCATATTGCGCCTGATCTGAGTGTGTAGACACCGCTGAATCACCCGTTGATACGTTGCTCCAACGTTTTTCAAACCGAACGGCATAGTGATGTAGCAGTATGCTCCAAACGGTGTGATAAAAGACGTCTTTAGGCAGTTCTCCTCCTTCAGGCTGATTTGGTGGTATCCCAAGTAGCAGTCGAGAAAACTGAGAAGGTCGCACCCTACAGTTGAATCCACCACCTGGTCTATTTTCGGTAAACCAAATAGGTCCTTGGGGCATGTCCCCAGAAGTGTGTATTGTGTTTGGTCGCCACCTTCGTGTGATTTGACAGGCACACTTCACCGTTTGGGACTAGTGAATCAACTCTCCAAATATCTCTTTATTTCTGAATTCGGCGCGTTGGATTTGTATTGTGAACGAGTAAAGATTATGGCAAGGCTACGATGAGGATGGATGGTTACCGTATTTATTCGGTTTTTATTCGAGACCCCATCCATCTAGATATTTCGCGTTGTCATAATAATTACTCTCCATAATGCACTTCCGGGGTGCCCACAGTTTCCACGCGAAGATATCCTTGTTGGCTTGGAGGAAGGTGGCAAGCGCGTCTTCCTATTTGGGGTCGAGTCTGGTCCCGACTAGGGCAGTCTTAGAGGGGTCGCAAGGGTCCAGGGGGATCTTCTTTGTGTCCGAGTCTGCTGAAATTCCCGACTTCGCTGCTTTCTTGGCCGGAACTGGGTCTTGCTCGACTTCTGTTGTGACGGCTTGCCGGATGTTGTCACGCCCGACTGCCGTCTCTTGTGATTGAGCCAATTCACAACCCTCCTTGTCGCAGGTGAAGGCTTGCTTGACATCTCTGCGTAGTGAGAGGACTCCTGCTGGCCTTGGCATCTTGAGCACCATATATGTATAGTGCGGTACCGCCATGAATCTGGCAAGCGCCGGTCATCCGAGTATGGCGTGGTACGCAGTCTCGAAGTCGGCGACCTCAAAGCAGATGTTTTCTGTGTGGAAGTTATCCCGCATGCCGAAGGTTACCGGCAAAGTAATCTGCCCGAGTGGTGTTGAAGAGAGGCCGGGAATTATCCCGTGGAAGGGCGCCGTACTCGGCCGCAGATCTGAACGAGCAATCTTCATCTCATCCAAAGTCTTGGTGAATAGGATGTTGAGCGCGCTGCCTCCGTCTATGAGCACCTTCTTCAACTTGATATTCTTGACAACCGGGTCCAGGACGAGTGGATAGCGTCCCGGGTGCGAGACCCGATCTGGGTGATCTGTCCAATTGAATGTAATGGCCATCTCTGACCAGCGCAGGTACTGGGGGTGTCCGCCGTAGAGACCGTGTTAACGTCACGTGCAGATAGCTTCTGTTTTTGCTTAGACTCATACGTGAGCGGCCCTCCGAAGATGTGATTGAGCTCAGCCTGAGGATCTTGAAAATCGTCGGCCGGCCTTGAGTCTGGCTTGTCCTTGTCCTTGTCGGAGCCAGACGATGAAGCCTGCTCGGAGGCAAACTTCTTAAGCATGTAGCAGTCTTTGGCCGCATGCTTGCCCTTGGGGTGGAAGGGGCATGTGTAACGACCCGTTTTTCTTTTTCCGCTAGTCTTCGTTTTCCCGAGCTCCCCTCCTATCCTGTCAGCTGTGCCCCAGTTTTTCTCCCTGGCCAGCCGACTACCTTCTCCCTTGAGCCGAGTAGATTGCTACTCAGTCCTTGTATCCTGCCCTTATCCTTGTCTTACTCGGACCCCCTTTGCTGCCGAGTGAGCACTGTGATGTGACCGACTACCTTGTTGAGACCTGTTGCTTCCTTGTTTCCCGAGTTGCACCCACCCGTTGGACGCCGACTACCGAAGTAGTGAAGAATCAGTCTTCACCTAACCGCAGCATCGCTTGGACCAGTGGTCAGTCCGAAGCCCGGTCAGTGAGATTTCTCCAACCTGTCCTAGCCTTGACCTTAATGTCTCATCGCAGCTACAGTGCCTGCCAACTCCTCTGACCAGTTGGACTCCAAAGTCACTTCCTGTCATATCCCTGTCAGTTCATCTTGACTTCCTTGCTCCACCCGTTGCCCAGCTCCACCGTGCCTCAACCTTGCACGCCGGCTATATATATGGCCAACCGTGCCCCCTTCTTCCTTTGTTTTGCAAACCGGCCAGCTCCAGCTCTGCTAAGTTTTCATCCTCTCAAGCTTTGGAGCTCTGTCGCCTGGTTCGTAAGCCTGGTTCAGCCGACTGCCACATTTTCTGCAGCCGACTACTTCTTGATCCTTTTCTTGGTGTTTTACTTCTCCTGCTTATCAGTGTTTCTTTCTGCTTGTTCAGAACCTGAACCGGTGGACGATCCCGAAGCCACCTTCGCCGAAGAAGACCCCTCCTTGGAACAAGGCAAGCCTCTTTGATCATATTGTTTCCCATATATGCAAAACTATGTTGTTTGGAAAATATATGCATGCTTAGTTTACACCTTTTTAAACTATTGGCCTCGGTTTTGCAAGCGCAACCGATGGACCTACCCAGTAGTAGCACTTATTTGGTAGGATGTTGTTATATTTCTCCCTTGAAGAACCCCACAAATGGCACGCTAGCATCCTATCTGAGGATACGATGCCGAGTAGAATGGCTTAGCTCTGCAACGTTGTTTGTCGTTGGGAAAAACATTGGGTTTTACCAAACTGATTGAAAAACCCGGTACTCCGTGTATCGGCGTGTTTGTGAAACAAATAAAGTTGTGAAAATCTTGATATACAGAGACAGTGCCTGTGTGGCTTGGCTATGTATCATCATTAAGGACCGTTTCCTTTGGGAATTCCATCCGAGCATCTTACAGTGCGACCAGACGGGTATTATGGGATGCCCCTGGCCGAGTAAATAGTAGGTTTAGGGAAGTTCAGTGCCGACCACTGAATCCTGTGTGGATCTTTCGGCTGGCATTGGATGACTCTAGACTGGCTTTGGAAATGGCCTTGTCACGAATTTCTGGGTACAGGCCAGTACTCGGTGTAATTTTCGTGTCGGATGGGTAAAGCGCACACCCTCTGCAGAGTTTAGCAGAACTGTTCGAACAGCCGTGCCCACGGTTAAGGGCGATGCAAGGTGATTCCCATAGCGTAGATTTGTTTGCCAGTGATTTGTGAAAGTGTTTGATGGAAAGGGAACCGTGACCAGAGTTTGCCGAGTGAGCAAACGGAAGGCCTGTGTGGCCAGAAACGGATCTGTGTGATCCGGGGTGTTAAGCACCATAATCAAGTGAATGAAAAGTAAACAGGATGAAGATCATGCCCCCGGGTTGTAGCCAGGGCGGCAGTTGTACAGATGTCTTCGGGTTGTAGCCAGAAGACGGATTGATCAAGCTCCCGGGTTGTAGCCAGGGCAGCAAGTTGATCAAGTTGTGCTCCCGGGTTGTAGCCAGGGAAGCCACTTTAGCTAGCTGGTTGTAGCCAGCCTAGCGGGCATTTAGTGCCATGATCATGCTCCCGGGTTGTAGCCAGGGCAGCGATGATGAGCCCCCGGGTTGTAGCCAGGGCGGCCGACTAGCTAGCTGGTTGAAGCCAGTGTAGCGGGCATCAAGTGCCACAGCTGAGATTTGGTTGTAGCCGAGTCTCAGGGTCAACGAGTGGTTGTAGCTACTCGGGAGGTACAGGACCAGCAAATACGAAGTAAAAGATGATAAGAACATATATGATTATGCTTGATTCATTAAGTGGCGAGTTGTTGAAAAGCAACTTGCGGAATGGATAGAGGCGTGAGCCTCTGTCCGACAACAAAAGTTTAAGCTCACTAGTGTTTGCAAAGAAAAGAGTTTCTAAAGGCAATTTTCGCAAATAAACCTTTAGCCTTTCTGTCTGACCGACATGGCATCATTTCCGGCTTGCTGAGTACGAAAGTACTCACCTTGTTTATATATATGTATAGTAGGTTTTGGAGAAGAAGACGAAGATCCGACTGCTGCCGAGTTCCTCCAAGACCAGGCCGACTACGAAGACTTCTGAAGGTTTCGAGCCTAGTTCCCAACCGAGCCTGTGGAGTAGTTTTTGTCCAGCTTCCGCCCTGTTTTGCTGTTTCGCTAGTTTACCTGTTGATTATTTTTGCCCATCCCGGGTCTGTCCTGGATGGATCTCCTTGTACATATATGTAAGTACTCTGTTTATGTATTATTGTAACTCTGTGTTGTATCATTGTTGTGCGTACCCGACTACTGATCCTGGGATCGGGTGCCTTATGCACATGGTGGCCTTCCACCTAGTCGGGAGGCGCCACAGCGGTGGTATCAGAGCAAAAGGTTGGCCCTAGGAGCGAAACCCTACGCGTGTAGATGCCTTTGAGGATCTTATTTTGAAAACTATACTATTTGCAAAAAAAAAAAATCTAGGACTTGTCTGAGTATCTTTCTCTCTGCTTTGTAGAATTTTGGAAAAAGTTTCTAAACTCTTGGCTATCTCCCTACCTTGGCTCCTGCGTGGATCTTTGGTATTAGCCCTTAGGTTCCAGTGCCCTATCTGTCGTCTTTTCGTTGTGGCTGGGCTCTCGAGTGTGTTCCTTGTTCTGCTGCTTGAATCCATCTTGCTAATCTTGTTGCTCCTTCATCTGTTCCATCGGTTCGTTGCCGATATCCTTGCTGAGCCCCTCTTCTTTTGGTTGCCCTTTTCTAGGACCTGATGGCAGAACGTCAGCGCCGGAATGTTCGTGCTCCAGCCCGCTTGGGTTTTGAAGGCCAAGGTCCAGTCCGCAACAACCTGCTTACTGCCGCAGAGGAACAAGAAGTGGAGCAGACCCACGATCGGATGTCAGGAAGTGGCCATGCAGCCGGCCTTGGTACCTTCAACGCTGCAACAGCAAACCCTGGAGGATTGCCTCAACCTCCTCACCTTCCAGCAGACCCCCAGCAGCTTATGGCCATCCAGACCCAGATCTTGCAAGGCATTGCTCAGAATCTGGCCGCAATGCAGCCTCTTCTCCATCAAGCTCCACCAGCACAAGCTCATGGACGCTCCAAGCTCGCCGACTTCATGAGGTCCCGTCCAGCCGAGTTCTCTCAGACTGCTGAGCCAGTAGAGGCTGACGACTGGCTAAAGGATATGGACAGAAAACTGAACCTAGTGCAGTGCACACCTGTGGAGAAAACCCAGTTTGCTGCACACCAACTGCATGGACCAGCAGCCGATTGGTGGGAGAACTACTGTGCTGGCCCATCAAGATGCCGCCAACATCGCCTGGCCCGAGTTTGTTGAAGCCTTCAGAGCCGCACATGTCCCAGAAGGAGTAATAGACATTAAGAGAGAAGAATTCAACAACCTCAAGCAGGGACATTCCAGCATCAGCGAGTACCTGAGCAGGTTCAACCATCTAGGCTCGCTATGCACCCGAGGACGTGAACACGGACAAGAAGAAAATCAGAAGGTTTCTGAAAGGGATGAATGTGGCAATGAAGAATCCAGCTTATTGCCCATGACTTCCTACTTTCCAGCACATGGTCAACAGAGCCCTAGTAGTTGAAGACGCGAGGAAGGGAGATCGAAGTTTTTCGCAAGCGCAAGGCCTCCCAGATGCAGTCTCGTAGTGTCCGAGTACCAGGCCCTATCTCCCCAGTCCTTCCGTCAGTTTGCCCCCATCCCAGTTTCAAGAGCGGGTGTTTCGCCCATCTGTTTCTCGCCCGGCTTCTTCTGTTCAGTCCCGACCCCTCAGTGCAAATACCGGTGCAAGTCGCCCTACCTCAGCCGGCCTTCAGCGGAAGAGTATTCCGAGTGCCCCGGGAAGCCGATGCTACAACTGCAACGAGTTGGGTCACTTCGCCCGACACTGCCCCCAGAAGCAAGACCCTGCAGTCCCTGGACGCCCCAACGCCAGCGCTTCAAGAGCCCCTGTGTTTAGTCGAGGACAGCCGACTACACATACCAATGGATCTGCCTCCCGTGCCCCTCCGACCTTTGGACGTGGCCGAGTCAATCATATCTAGTCAGAGACAGCCCGAGAAGCTTCAGATGTGGTAATGGGTACGTTTCTTGTCAACTCCGTACCTGCAGTTGTTCTGTTTGATTCTGGAGCATCGCATTCTTTTATTTCTCAATCTTTTGTGGATAAGTATGGTTGGGATGTTCGAGATCTTAGTATACCTATGGTCATACACTCCCCTGGCAAGGAGTTTAGGTCAGACCAATCTTGCCCTGGAGTTACCTGGTA
Organism: Oryza meyeriana var. granulata; assembly: GCA_003991445.1. Classification (NCBI taxonomy): domain Eukaryota; kingdom Viridiplantae; phylum Streptophyta; class Magnoliopsida; order Poales; family Poaceae; genus Oryza; species Oryza meyeriana. The sequence continues at coordinate 30,702 of RYFJ01004428.1, forward strand.
AATTAAAGGAGTTAGTTTCTCAGCCAACCCCATTGTCCTGGAATCACAAGGTTTGGATTTGCATTCTTGGCATGGACTGGTTAGCTAAGCATAAGGCCGAATAGACCTGTGCAACTAGCACCATAACCCTGCAGTGCCCTTTTGGACAAGAAGTAAAGTTTGCCTCCCTTGGAAACCCTAAGAACCGACCCCTCCTGAGCTCCATTGCAAATAGTCCCTTTGGAAGAAAGTGCCGGTGATCAATGAGTACCCTGATGTCTTCCCAGACAGTTTACCCGGAATGCCCCCTGATAGAGAGATTAGAATTCTCTATAGAGTGCTACCGGCAACAGCACCCATATCCAGAGAACATACCCATATAGAATGGGGCTAATGAGTTAGCCGAAGTGAAACAGAGCAGATAGAAGAACTTGAGAACTAGGTTTTTGTGCGACCCCTAGCACATCACCTTGGGGAGCTCCAGTGCTCCTAAGTGGAAAAGAAGGATAAGACCAAGAGGATGTGCGTTGATTATCGCGCACTGAATGGAGTAACCATCAAGAATAAGTATCCTCTACCAAGGATAGATGATCTGTTCGACCAGCTGCAAGGAGCTAAAGTTTTCTATATGGTTGACTTGAGATCAGGATTACCACGCAGTTGAAGATCTAGGCCTGAGGACATATACCTAAGACACGCTTTCTTGACCCGTTATGGATTATATGAGGAGTATACCGGTGGTGATGTCCTTCGGACCTACTCACTAATGCTCCACGCTTTCTTCATGAGCCTTAAACCCTTGAATTAAGGTATTCATGGGAATATCTCGACACAGTTTGTCGTGGCTATTTATGGATGATAGCCTAATCTTCTCCAAGGACGAGCCAAGAAGACATGTTGGACATTGAGAGAATGGTTCTAGGAATAGAGATTAAGAGAGCACCAGTTGTTTTGCCAAGTACTCGAACAGTCAATCCCGTGAGTTTCCTGGCTAGACCGAGTTGCTTTCCTCGGGCATGTGGTCACTGTCCCAAGGAGTAGAAGTGGACCGGGGAAAGTGAGATGACGCGCTAAGCTTTACTTGGAAATCCCCGACTACGGTCACGGAAGTGAGAAGTTTCCTAGGTTTGGCCCCAAAACATGGTTATTATGGAAAGATTCATTGAAGGATTTTTCAAGGATTCGCCAAAACCCATGACAGAATGCTAAAAAAGGAAAAGAGGTTTGAATGGAGTGACGACCACACATGATCCACAACAACCCCAACACACCCCCACAACAACCGACCACCACCCCAAAGCAAAACACACCACACCCACCCACCAACACACGCCCGCACCCAACCCACCCAACCAATCACCACCAAGACCACACCAACCCCCACACCGCGACGAAGCACCCAAAACAACAGACCAAACGGAAACCAAACCAAACCCCAACAACAAACCGAGAAAAAAAACCCACAAAACACATACAACACCACACGAACCCAGAAAACAGAAACTCCCCAGCACCACACACCAACAAAACCCAAAACAAAGACCCAACGGAACCACAAGCGACTATGTAGCGCCACCCCACAACCGACAAACCAAACAACCCAAACGAACCACCAAGCAAAGCAACCGAAAAAACAAAACAAAAAACAAACCCACCACACCCAACACAACACCCAACCCAACAAACAAAAAGAAACCAAAAAAAGAAAACAAGAGCATACCACAAGAAAAAAAAAAACCCCCCACCGAAAACAGAAACCCAAGCAAAAACCAAACACAGCACCAAAACCCCACCCCCACCCGCCCAACCCACCACCCAATGTGCCAGACAAACAGTTTCCAGCAAGATAAACCGAGACAAACAGCGCCTACTACCAACCCAACACTGACCGAGATGATACTTCCGCCCCAACCCGAAACCTATCAGGACAGAAACCTCACGAGATTACACCAAACCCGAAAAAACCCAAGGTGCATGCCATCAAGCCCGCAAACATAGGCCACTAGGCGGTTGTATGCAAGGACCACGCGACAGAGAATGGCTTCGCGAGATGAACCTCCAGAAACTAGCCCGTTAGCCCACCAACTCACGATGACAACTACAACCCAACAACACCACCCCCAACACCATGACCTAAGACAACATTGTCAACCAGAGCCCTCCCAAGACAAGAGTGCCACCTCGCTATGAAACCACTATGGGCCGGACACTAACAACTGGTTGAACCAAACAAACAACCAAGGATCGTGAGGCACAGACGCCCCTCCATAAGAGTCTGAAAGTAGATCTTCAAAAACCCCTCACGAGCGGAAGCCTCAATCCTCAGCGACACCAAAGCCCACGATGCCTGAGTGAATTACGCCGATTACGCCTTGGATCCATACCCCCCTCCCAAGCAGGGCACACAATGTTCGATATAAGCCAAGATGCCTCAGTCGGAAAGTCCATTGCTAAATTCCATCTTGACCCCGCCCCAATAACCCGAGCAATAAGCGGAGAGCTGAAAAGCTAAAGAAAATAATAAGTCACAGCCAAAGAACAGCTGAGCGACTTTGTACTGACATTCAAGCCTACCTGGAGGGACCGGATCAAGAGAAGCTCAAAAAAGTAGAATGAAAAAGAATTTGTTATCTCTAAGGAAAGCTATGAACCCGGAAAACTACCCCGAGTTCAATCCATCGACAGCCAAAGAACTGTTTGGAGTTTGAAGAGAAACGCCATTTGCAAGCAAAAGCCGGTGCGCAACCGGGCACGAGGAAAGGAAAACATCGACCACTTTAGACTCTTGGAGAAGCCCCATACACTCCGGTGCCCCTTTACCATCACAAACCAAACAGCAAGAAAGCCAACCCAACCCCACGGCAAACCCCCAAACCCGGAACAAGGACCCGCAGCAATACCACACGAATGCAACAAAGCACCTAAGGATCCCATGTACTAAGCGGCTGCCTCGGACATGAAGCGGATATTGCCCGCAGAACTCAAATGCTGTCCCACAGTACTCAACATATTAGCCAAAGGGTTAAACGAACAGCCCGCAGCAATCCAGCCACGCCCCAAGCAGGCATCCCTGCAATATCAAGCATCTCTACAGCCAACAACCGCCGTGGAAATGGGAAGAAGCTAGACACCTAGGAACATCTTCACTCGTG
>RYFJ01001608.1:0-33513 GCA_003991445.1 Oryza meyeriana var. granulata
AAAAGAAGAGAGATGAAGGGAGTTCTCGAGAAAATCTGAATTTTTGAGAGGAACAAAATGAAGAGATTCACACTTGGAAGCTGCCACGATGACTTTCGAAGAGTTTTTTATCGGAGGCTCGAATTGCAAAATTCGAACACGGGGTATTTTTTGGGAGGAGTGAAGTAGAGGCTTCCGAATGGGCCCTTCGAAGGGGGTTTAATTTTGAATTTTTTCCGAGGAGGGTTTTGTGAGAGAGACAATCGAACTGCATAGATTCAAGTCTCAAATCGGAAAGAATTTTGGATCGAGAGGATTTAGAGTTCAAAGGAGCTTGATCTGAGGGTCTACGGCACCTTAGTCTTAAGCACACACAAATAGCCAATAGTTTTTGAAATTAGGGTTTTTACGAAAAATAGTTTTTAACGGCCCGAAAACCGGGGCGTTACAATCTTTCACAATACTAGTTTAAATGCATGAGACCACTGACCACCGTGTAGCCAATAGGATGGAGTTCGAAACTACCGATTGAGGCAAAAAAAAAAACACGTCGTTTTTCATGAGCATGCTTCCCAAACCGCTAATGGTAATGTTTTTTTAAAAAATTATATAAAAAGTTACTTTAAAAAATCATATTAATCTATTTTTAAAATTTAAAATAATTAATACTTAATTAATCATACACTAATAACTCACCTTATTTTATATGATTTTCTTTCTCTTTTCTCTTTCTTCACATTCAAACTATCTCTTAGGCTATTCATAATGAAGTGACGTGGCATGTTGTTCCGCCTGATTCCTGTTTAGGTCAGACTGGGTCATGCCCCTGCGAGGCCTCTCGTCCAATCGTGAGGACACAAAACGAGGTGAGTCATTAGCACATGATTAATTAAGTATTAATTATTTTAAACTTGAAAAAGAATAGATTAATATGATTTTTAAAATCAACTTTTATATAAAAATTTTTTATAAAAAATATATTATTTAGTCGTTTGAGAAGAGTGTTCATAGCAACGAGAAGTATTTTTACCTTTTTTTTTTTACATTCGAAGTTTCGAACACAGCCTAACCCCACTTGTAGTGGTGTACGAATGCCTTAGAGACGACTGCTGACATTGGGCCCTACCTAGATGGAACTCTCACAGTGACATCCGGGCCCACAGAGGCACGCACCCATCACGTGAGCTAACCATCACATCATCTCCTTCACAACGTCCTATCTCTTCGCGTCGTGCGTCCCGTCCTCCCCATTCTCCGCATCTCCATTCCAACCTCCTCCCCACCTCTGCTCTCTCGATGGCTTATCGCCTCCTCGCGCAAACCCTAACCCTAGCCCGCCCGGGCCCCATCCTCCCGCTGCGCGGCTCGCCACCAAGGTCGAGGTCATCCGAGATCGACCTCGCCGAGAGGACGTACGCCGCTGCAACCGCCGCCTCCTCGGTCCCGGCTCCCCCCCGTCGGTGGAGGTGGTCGGGGTGCGGCGCCTGGAGGAGGCCATCCACGGCGTGATGGTGCGCCGCGCGGCGCCCGACTGGCTCCCCTTCGTCCCTGGGGGATCGTTCTGGGTGCCCCCCATGCGGCGGCCCCACGGGGTCGCCGAGCTCGTCGGCCGGATCGCTGCGGCCGGGGCGTCTGATGCAGAGGTGGCCGGCGGGTTCGTGTACGAGCCGGAGGTGTACGCGCCCATGACGGCGGAGGGGGAGGCGGCGCTCTCCTTCTCCACCGCGCGGGGGTGGCCGTCGTCTTCCTACTTCGTCGAAGGTGAGGCGGGCGTTGGCTGGCCGGAGATCTGTGATTAGGATTTCCAGCTCGGGTTATGCAAAATTTCGTTGATTGATTTTGTTGGATTCGGTCAAGAACATTAGCGCACCACATTCATTTCTGTGTTTGGAATTAACGGCGGACCATCATATTTAAGCTACACCTACTGAACTGGACTATCATTATTAAGCTACAACTACTGGACTTCATTGTTATGTTTGATTTAATCCAAATTGGAATATAGTTTGTCAATCAATACAATTCAGATAACTATGCTCTACTAACTAATATCTTGCTACAATAGCAATTTTTAAGTTCTGTTAGGTTTATTACCTGTATGTTGTTCGAGTCTCTAGAATACAAAACAGTAAGGGCCTTCAGCATTGGCTCATTCCTCTTCATGTGATGTTCCCATGTTGCCTGTCCTTTTTATCCGTTGCTTACCTCAGTACTTTTGTACTTGTATCAGTATGTGACTCATGGCAAACTCTATTTGTATGGACTCTTTGATATGTTGTTCTAGGTTTTATGGCCTGCACTTTTGAAAATCACCCTTTAAATCACAGTTGACACCCTAGACAAGGAGATTGGTAATTTTCTCTTGAGGACATCTCTCTTCTCTCATCACCAACTCATTTGCATATGTATGCTAAATTACTAAGTAATCTAGAGATAGCATGCAGAAGATGCAATCTACTTAAATTGGCAGGGGAAAAATGTGAAGCTAAATTTGATATCCATATAACATTACTTGTGCAGAAGATACATTATGGATCTTTATTCGTTTGCACATGAAAAATGGATTGTCATGCCATGCAGTGTTGGCAAACATTGTTCTTTGTTTGTCAATTGCTCTATTTTGCACTTTTAGGTCTCTGTAGTTTCATCATCTAGAAAATATAGCATGCAAGTCTATCTGATAATTTAAAAACTAAGAAACTTACATTATGGTGCAGGAGTTCACAGGCAAACATTAAGCCATCATAGTTGATTTGTTTATTGCAGGACATTTCTTGTGTATTCTGCTCAAAATATGAATAGGAAAATTGTGTTAGTAATGGCTATAGAATTTACATTGTACCCTTGCAGTGCCTATACCATTTGGTCTACATAGATTCTACAGAAGTACATCACCTTATCATGAATAGTTATCTTATTGGTGTTTTTTCTCGAGGCGTTATTCTTTTATAATATTTCTGATGCTGTGTGCTAACACTCAACAATATATCGATTTCACTGAGCAAATAATATATAGAGTTGACCTATCTTTTTCCCCAAGAATTTGTTATGTTTTTGCCCCATTGTTCCATGTGCATGCATTTCAAAACCTTGTTGAAAATTAGTTTCTTGGCCATTTTTAAATCGAGGTTTAGCTTGTTTGTGTTACCTGACTAATTAGTTCTGTTCAAAGGGAAATTTCCACATTCAAAGAAGAAGTCAAGGAAACATGCAACCCACACTGATGATGAAGAAAGCTGATTGGTTAATGCTCCATTGCCAAGGGGAAGGTGATTTTTCTCTCTAGGAACTGCTTTATATAGTTGTGCTCTTTACAGTACAGTTAACAATCATAATCATTAATTGGTGGTCATCCAAGAGCTAACCACTGCAAGGACTGCCCCTATGGCTCTGATAAGTGTGAGGGTATCATGAGCACTGTCCAATGCACCTGAACAGGGAAGTTAATGGTGACATTATCAGCAAGAGCCATATCTTCCTTATCAATTTCCATTTGGAGGTTCATGCATGATCATATTGGAGGGCTACATGTGTTTGAAAACAATGTGGAGTTGGTAAAAATTGTAACTTTGAGCTCTTTTAAACATAGCATTAACTTTTCGACATACATGTCTATATATATCAGTACCAGTGTTAGAACAGTTAATTTTACAGTGTATGTTTGTAGTTGGAAGTTATAATAATTCGCAACCATTAAACAAACAACTTTCATCAGGCATATATAGTCTAGGTTTCTACTAGGAAGTGAAGGAAAATTTCAACATGCATACTTTGATGGTTGCTTGGCTCTTGGAATAAATAACATCAGTCAACTTGAAAGGTCTGTGAGCACCATAGTCCTTCCATGCACTTCTTACTACGTTATGAGGATGGATGTAGTGACTAGTGTCAGGTTATTGTAGTATGCCATAATGCAGGGTAATACAGATGGATATTGCTGCTCACCAGTCAGGTGGTGTTCACATTTAGTTGACAAAAAGGAAAAACACACTGCTCGGATCAAACATTTATTCTTTTTATCAAACCAAATGTAAATACAGAGAACATGATAGTGCTCTTTATAAGGGCAAATGCACTGCTTAGGATATCTTAATTGCTGGTTATTGGTGCCTGCACTGTTGCCCTCTGATGATGCTTTCTAACATGCATTGTTATAGTTAGTTGCTACCTGTCAGCCAATGAGATAGACTCATGTGTAATGCATATTTGTAATTTGTGTTGCAGTATAAAATCAAACTAAAAATATTTTGCAGGGTAACTATGGCAATACCAATAATTTGAAAGTTTGGTGTGTCTCATGTTGCCGCATCATACAACAAGGCTGGAGCAACTTAGGTTGCTCCTATTTGAATGGACATGTGGTGGTAACCACCTTGTCAGAAAACAATGTAAACACTAAACAGTGAGTTTCCAGGTTGACAAGGCCATGTTTTGTGCAAGGCTGAAACTAGTTAGCTCTTGACTATTAAACAAAATTTGAGGCAGCACTGGTGATTGACATAGACTTGGGTCACTAGTTAGATTTCTCTTTGATTTCCTTGCAATTGCGCATACCCTGTAAAAATGAATTTGCACACATAAAACCTGTTTCAACATTCAGTCGGTGTCCACCTTTACAGCCCCTCTGGGATTTTGTCTGTCTGCTTAAATCTGTTCATATTATGCTTGACAAAAAGTATGATTGAGCTAAAAACTTGGGTCGATGGTTACATTTCTCTTCGAGCTCCAAAACTTTGGTACCTCTTAAAATTTTAAGATTGCAGAGCCTGCAATTTGTAGTTGATCACCCCAATGATTTGTTGTTCCCTCTGGGAATTCACCTGTTTGTTTGCTTGTGTTATTACTGTATGCTTGACAAAAACTATGATTGGGCTAAAAAAATTCTTTTCTGCAGGCTCCTACAAGAAAAGGTGGTTCAGGGTTACACGTCTCTGCTATGACCAATGTACATATGGATGACGACAAGGACCCCCAGTGCTGATTAATCACCCACCCCTTGCACTAGGAAGATAATCTGTTGCAACTGCTATGATTGGTTGCAATCTGTATATTTCACTCAGAAGCTGTAGTATTTATTGTATCAACCAGCCCCTGTGCCATAGCCTCATTCAGGGTAATAAAACATGGAGGGAGAAGCTGGATGCTTGTGTTTGTGTTCTGCAACAACCATAGAAAATGGAACACTCGCTGGAATCCAACAAGGACTGTGGATGGCTCTTTGTGCCAAAAAAAAAAATGTTTGCAAAGCGCTGTGATAAAAACATCTGCTTCCATCTCCTTGAATTTGTTTCCATATAAAACTGCCTGTTGTAATGTCATCTTTGACTTGTTGAGACCTAAAAGGTCAAAACTATATGTGCATTTGGTGGACATGGACTGTGAAACACATTTGATTACATTCTAAATTTCTAGCTGGGATTGCCTTTACCATGAGAGTTAGAGCTGCTGTCATGTGAACATATGTGAATATAATTGGTTGGTTGCTTACTGCAGTGCTCATTATTTCATTATGTATATGCGATTTTATGTTCATGGTGGGTTTAAATGCTGGATCTTAAGTGTCTGTCCACGATCTGGTGGACTAAAACCATATAGGATAAATCAGGCTTCAAATTGGAGCAAGAATGCACTGAACTCCATTTGATGATCTAGCTGGCATGGTTGCATTGCATCGAAATTATATTCTCTTGCCTGGAGCTGTTCATTTCTTGACGAAACAAGAGTTATCACTGACGTGCCCTGGCCTCTTATAATACTGGTATGTTGCATTTCTTAACTCATTGCGTGCACTGATCCAAATCCTCTGGTGAATGTAGCATGAAACATGATTATTCACACGAAAAAAGATCTGATTTCTTTCCTTTTAAATATAGATCGATTTCCTATCAGATACACGGATAAGACAGTCTAGACAGCATGATCGGTTGTTCCTTTAAAGAAAAACAAAAGGGCATGATTTCATCATTGCTTTCCAAGATATACCAGAATCAGGGGCACTAGTGTGTAAAGCTTGTATGTACATCCATGGCACATGCTGCTCCCTACTTGCAGCACAACCTCACTTTCAGAAAAATAAAAAAGGAAGGACAAAACTTGCATTGTGGTGCACTTATGACGTTGTTAGTGTGCACTGAGCCTCACTAATTTCACCATGTGCCGTGTACTTAAAGATACAAAAATGGCCCATTAAGGCAGCAAACTAAGTGATCATGACTCTCTACCTAGCTGCCTCTGATCAGCCTCTCACCAACTCACCAAGTGCACAACAAATGTGAATTCAGATCACCACCTAGGACCCTAGCCTAGCTAGAGTTTATGGTCCTCCAGACGAGAAGCAGCCAAAACTGAAGTTAGTTAATTGAGGATCATTTGCTGTTCGTTCCTTTTATTTCTGTTTAAGGTGGGGTAATTAATGCATTCTTGTGTATCTTGTCAGCAAAATGTTGATTGTGAGAGTGTGATTGTGAGAGAATATGTGTAGTTTGCTGAATGTGATGCCAAATTAGGTGGCACCAACCAAAGGCATGAGCTAGAGAGGGTTGCTTGTGGCCTCACAGCGAAAAACATGTGAACTTAGGAATCCTCCTAACGAATGGCTGCTTGGAGCTTCCTAAGTTTGTTACCTCATGAATTTGCTGTGTCCATTGATCACTGCAACATTCACCACCTATTTATGGGCTAACGCCCTCGGCAGCACGCGGGTGTTGAGAACGAAGGCGCTGTGCATTATGCCCTACGGGCTCATATTCTACCTTCCAAATTATGCATTTGCCCAATTCTTCCATGGAGTAGGCTCACATACGCATAGCGCCGTACTCCTACTCCTATGTAACATGCTATAGGTAATTCACTAATTAAATACTAACTCATTTTTTTAATATATGACACAGTTGACTTTTGTAATTTGTTTGACTATTCGTCTTTTCTAGAATATGTGCAAATAGACAAGCTTATAAGGTACGCTTAAATTAATTTTGATGGTTGATCTAGTGGTACTCTTTTCACATTACTTAATTAGGTAATTGAATAAATATTGTTGGTCAAAGTTTGAGAAAAAATTCAAATGCATCATATATTAAAAAACAGAGGTAATATCAAGTTTATATTCCCCACTCGGTACACATGGTTGATACTAGCTGTAGGTAATAGAAACTATAATATATGAGAAAGAGCTATTTGTGGAAGTACTTGCATAAATATATCCGACGTATTTGTTGGTACAACAATAACATATTAGCATTAACACCTTTCACATAAAAAGGACCAAATATACATAGTCACACACAGAATGTTATAAATATGTTGCAATTGCTAAAGCTACCAGTATGAGGACGGCCCTGTTCTTTATAGATTGATGGCCACAGATTATTTACAGATTATTCGTGTCACGCTTTAAAAAGGTACAATTTCTAAAAAAACTTTCTATATCAGCATTGCTTAAATCACTTATTCTAAGCTATTTTGGTTAGGTTTATAATCTAAAATATTTAATTTAAACCCTATAAACAAGTGGATTATCCATCAGCTTTTATCCGCATTTTATCCCTATCAAACGGACCCAAGTCCAAGTCTCTAAGCTACTAGGAAGATACTCAAAACCAAAATAACAGCTAAAAATATTAATAAAAATATGTTGATGATGGTAACAGTTAAAATGATTTTGCACTCATTTTGGATAGGCATCATGGAATAACAATCTACTAACGCTGTCCCATATTATAGCTACTTTTAACGTTTAAATTTTTATTTCAATACTACTTCTTCATCTTAACCAATCACAATTATATATTATTTAATTTCTTCACCTATTTTCTTATCTTAACCAATCATAACTATTTCTCGAATCAATCTTAATCTCTCTAAAGAAAAGTAAAAGTAGCTATAATATAGAACGGAGGTAGTGTAAGCTATCCTATCCCAGTAGGTAGTAACCAGTCAGCATTAGCTGATAACAGGCTAGTGACACTGTGATAGAGAGTGACTGTTGGTCACTTGGTCTGTCATAGAGAGAATCCAGAGACTCATGTCTCTTCCTCCCTCCATTTTGTTGGACCTTTTTGTTTATTGTTACTACTTCCCACTGCCTCCCCATATGATACTTCTCTCGAATTGCCATGAGACATCTCTCAGGCTCACAAGACACTTCAGCTTCACTCTTCTTTTCGCCCTTAGTTTTGCAGGAAATAACTCGAATCCCATTTAAATTGATGAGCAAATATCATTCAATCCAAACATATATGCCTCTGTTCCCATGGAATAAACTGGGAAAGGATCACAAAAGGACCCACAGGAATATCAACCTTTAGAGGGTTGGCAACTACTCCACATGGCATTCGATCAATCATGTCTGATCCTTTTGGAAGAAAAGGAAGGAAATGTCATAAACAGAGAATAAAGTGAAAGCTGCCTGTTGCCTGCTTCTTTTTCATATCACCTGACCTTAGGCTCACAACAAAATGCAAAAGAAAATACATGGCTTTCTGAATAATTTGGTTTAATTTCATACTAAACCCATGAAATTAATTACAATGAAAATCATACATTATTTACAAATTGTACTTAGCATGGGGCTGAAATTTTAGAATGAAATGCGCATAAAATTGAAACTGGAATGATTTATAACACTGCCGGAATTCTTCACCACAAAAACTTGTGAACTCGATTCCAATGAGAATCTCCAAACAGCTCCAAGGTAGAATTCAAGCCATCCATGTTACAAGTATCCATATCTCAACAAAACAGAAAAAAAAAAGAGAGAGACAGGGAGAAAAATACATAAAATACATCATTGTATTTTTTGCAATTAAATCTATGAAACAAGATATCGGATGATTATATTTTGATGAAAGAAATATATATGACAAACGGGTCCCACTAAATTTTGGCTTATCCCATCCAAGATATATCCTTCTAACCAAAAAGAAATTGAATAGCCCCATCCACACAAACTAAATATAAAATTGGATCACCCCATCCAACAAAACATGGATGACCATATCCTATCTACTTTTAACCATAAATCAAACGCACCCTAAATAAGACTTCTCTTCCCTCTATTTCTAGGCATAATGCCATACTTCATAGGTTGTTTGAGGGTCTAAATAGTGTATCCTTGGGTTGGGTTGGGCCTTCATGGGCCTTCATGGGCCCAACCAGGGGTTTCCTAATAATACATACTCTATCCATCCTAAAATGTGTTGTTTTTAACATTTAAATTTTGTTCCAAAATATAGCTATTTCTTCACCACTCCTCTTAACCAATTACAATCATCTCCCATTTAATTTCTCCACATACTTTTCTTCTCAAGCGATCACAATATTTTCATATTTAATTACACCTACTTCCTTAATCTTCATGAAAACTCTATAGAAATGCTTACATCTTATGACAGAAGGGGTAGCCAAGTGCCAAAGGTTTTTTTTTGGTATTTTTTGAATTCGACATCCTACTGTGTTTTGAACCGAATTTTCCCAAAGAAGAATGTGCAAATACGATACAATATTATGCCATCGGGGGAAACAATCACACTACAAACAACATCAAAAATACAAACCCAAGGAGAAACAGAATTTGTCCTATATGCATGTATTGCTAAAATAAAAGAGTCATGCATTGTAGATGGAAGAACCTTATACCATGTCCTGCCAGGTTCCAATCGTCAAAATGACTTAAATACTCTCTTCGTTCCTAAAAGACTATAATTTTAGTTTAAGAATTTGTCATACAAAGAGTGTATTTTTTAAGTAGGGTCTATTAGACCTCTTTAATACTCCCTCCATCCCAAATGTAGCTATTTCTAGGACTCAAGCTTTGTCCCAAAATATAGCTATTTCTAGCTCTTTTGATGCTATTATGTTTATTATATCCCTATCAGCCACCCCACACCCACCAACTACCCTACTCTCCCTAAGTCCTCCTAAATGTGGTCTTTTCACCCTATTCTTTAATCCCTTAAAAAACCTAGAAATAGCTATATTTTAGGACAGAGAGAGTATCACTTTTATCGTTTTAACCATACAACCAGTAATACTCTCTCTTCCTCGTCGTTTTCTCCCTCCTCCTTGTTTTCTCTCTGTATTAATTAAGGATATAATAACCTTTTAACCTCCTACTTAATCTATCTTTTATTAGCTAAAACTAACCTCTTTTAGGACGGAGGGATAGTATATGTTAGCCAATGGCTCGAGGCAAGCAGCCTAGCAGGATTAAAGCTAACATTTCTAGTAGTATTACAGCTAACATTGTGACCATTAAGCATTAATTTGGTAATTGATGTTATGGAAGGCGGCAATAGTCTCGACTCTCAAGGGCATTTCCATGCTTACACCACGTTAAATATCACATCCTAGCAATAAATTTTGGTGGAAACAGCACGCAAACATTTCCACTGAGCATCTCAAGAAAAAAAATATTTCCACTGAGAAAGATCCTCGCTTGCACAAATCCATGGCCTGGAGGGCACAAATTTGTCAAGATCTCCCTGCATTCTCACTCCACCGACATTGCAAAACGCATGTATTCCTAGATCCCAAGAAATACAACCAAACCCACTTTTCCGGGCCTCGTGCCACCAACACAGACACTATAGTCCCAATCCAAAAATTATCAAATAGTTTCCATACTATGTCTTATCATATGAAGACAACTCTAGAAACTATTGTCTCCAATACAGCATTTCTATCCATGACACGAGTAATTAATTAGCCACTTAATTCTTTCTTCAATCCACCAATTATCTCACTATCATATAGACACTATCCTCTTCCAATACAAAACTAACTTAATGATGTCTAGTGTATAGATTTTCGTGTTAAAACTGGGTTTTGCATGAGATCCAGTTTCTTTCTCTCTCTATTTTCTCTTCAATTTAATATAGTGTCACATAAACTAAAAATACTATGTGGTAAATTAATACTATAGAAACTATTATAAGTGGGACTGCCCTAACGCCTTCCATTTAGCACAGCAAACCAAGAAAGATCAAGATCTCACTTTCCGGTTCCCCATTGCACGCTGAAACCGAACCACCCCCAAGATCCCAACAACCGCGGCAGCAAATATTGATGACCAAGAAATGCATAAACTCGAAGCTTACCTGAAGAAGGCCGCAGGCGAGGCATGTCTTCCCCTCCCACTCCAAAATCACTTCTTTGCTGCAAGGTTTTCCTCCTCCTAGCCGGTGGTGGGCTTGTTCTTGCAGAATACCAGATTGGGGGAGAGCGAGTGGAGGAGGAGAAAGGAACTAGGGGCATGCAGCTCCCCGCACGCACACAATAAACAGACAGAGCGACACATAGAGAGAAAAGAAGGTGGTCAAGTGGAGTGAAGAGGAAATTTAATTTATTCTGGTCTTTACTCCAAAGAAGTTATAACTAATTATTACAAAGTTTGTAGTTTAAAATGATTGCAAATTACAAAAATCATTTTGACGGAAATAAGAAAACTAATTAAAATAACAGCCTAAACACAGAGACAATCTATTTGCTAAACCTTCAACTATGGTTGAAGAAAATATATATAATGTTCTCGTTTTCGTCAAACCTTTACAGCGGGGTCATAAGGTCAAAGCCAGTGGAGAACTTGTAACCATCGAAGTAGCCTTTGTCCTCCATCGAAGTTCTGTTCGAACTCGAATTCACCGAAACCAGATTCCGATTGTTCAGCCGATCATATTTCATGCATATCACCGCCGACGATTGATTTTGAACCGAAAGTGATTAGCAGGAAGCATACAAATAAAACAACCGAAAGAAAATCCCCTGCACTCATCTTGTGACACGTTAGGCCTCCGTCGAAATGAAATAATTTTGGGAGAGCTGTAGAATTTCTATGCTTCCGAGTAGCCTTAATTTTATCCATAAAAGAGACTAATAATTTTAAGTATTCAAACAGCTTAAAAAATAAGCACAGCGCCTAACAAAATACTGAGCCTTGCGTCTACATATATATACATTGCTTGGTGATTCTATGGTCATCACTCTGCTTTTCAGTCACCTTGTTGAATACTATTTCTGTTCATTTCATTGAACAAACAAACGCATAGAATTCAATTTATCATATGCTTCCATACTAAATTCAAAAGTCATATATGGTGATGGCTAGTAACAACACAATTCCAAATAAGAAAAATCCTTTATATGCCACCAAATGTTGTCCTCATCCTTACTGCTTTATTGTCATACTGACGTGTAGGAATAGGATTATGCCCATGTTATCGATGAGGTAGCAGGACCCCCAAAACAAACCAACGCTGCAATTAGTCGAGACCGGCCAATAATCTACCATGTGCCATGTACTTAAAGATACAAAGAACTCATCAAGGACTGGGGTTTATACAATATACTTACACCAAATGAGGAGTAATATCATCTCTAGCTAGCTACCTCTCACCAAGTACAAACTTTCATGATTTGATTTTGCATGCCCCTAGAGCTAGGCCAGAGCTTGTAGGTTTTGTTTCTCCAAATCAAGGACCCAAAGACAACGGTAAAGACGATCATGTCATCCTTTCTTAGTACTCAAGATTGTTCGTTCTTTCTTTCGTTCGTTCCTTTCTTCTTGTTCTGTTCTTTTCTTTTCTTTTCTTTTGAGGATATCTTTGCAATATATAGCCTTATTTATGGGAGCTTCTACCGGCCGTAGCTTCTTCAAGAATCTCCAGCTGGTAAAAGTTTCCCTAAACAGTTCAGATTCTAACTTAGATTCTGAGAATCTATAGTGGTAGAATCTAGAAAATAAACTAGAAGCCAAACTTAGGAAATCCAGCTTTTCTAGATTCTCATCAATTGTCTTCTTAGATTCTTAAGCTCCTCTAAATAGGGCCTATGTATTTTTTTACACCTAAAATAACATATGTGCCTCTGTGAGAGCAATATATATACACTTTCTGTTGGAGCAAGTAAGTTGATGCCATATTAGGTGGTACCAACCAAACCAAAGGCATGCATGAGAGCGTGTGGTGTTTGCTTACCCCACACCTAAAATCAT
Organism: Oryza meyeriana var. granulata; assembly: GCA_003991445.1. Taxonomy (NCBI): domain Eukaryota; kingdom Viridiplantae; phylum Streptophyta; class Magnoliopsida; order Poales; family Poaceae; genus Oryza; species Oryza meyeriana. The sequence goes on from RYFJ01001608.1 coordinate 12,968, forward strand.
ATATATGAGCTTAAGAAGTCATGACTTAATGGCAGTTTTGAGAGTCTCTCCATTTTTTATCCTATTATTTTTGTATGAAGTAGATGAAGGCTTGATATTTCATCCCACCCACATTTGCTTCAACCCAAATATCTCATGTATGCCTATCGTTAAAACTAGGTGAATACCCCGCGGGGAAAACAGAAGGTCTGCATGTTAAAAGCAAATAACTGAACTAACATAAAGACGCAGCTAATGCATATGAGTTGCATTTATGCTTATTTGCTAGGTGAATATCAAATAAATTGAACATGTGAACTACTCTAGTTTTCAAATTTTTATCGAAAAGACTATGATTTTCCTGTAAGAATCACACTCAGAGACGCACTTTACCTGCTCATTCAAAATTGGTGTTGGGCATCTTGAATCCAACATTTTGAGGGAAAAAAAACTGTACGCAGAAGAAAAAAAATTTACTTGCTTGGAAAACTTGGTTTTTAACCTATAAAGTACACTCATATTCTCTACATACGTAATTGGACGGGGATGTGTATTTACCGGCCGGTTCTGTGTATCCATCTTGAAGATGAATTAGATAATGAAATACAGATAGCATGAAGCTCCCAGATATCGACTCGGACATGGTCGGGCTGCAGATATGAAACACATTATATCTTTCAACCAGAGCCTTCTCCAAAGATACCAAAATCCCATGGTGAATCAAACAACAAACTGAAAATCCCCTGAATGAAATGAGCATAGAAGGTCACCTATGTAGCAAAGGGAAGACCTGCAGCCAGTGTGCTGCTACCATTGGAAGCTGTAACAAAAGGAAAGCGTTGGAAAACGATTTAGACGTCAATCTTTTGGGGGAAAGAAGCCGTCTTCGTCCAATAATCCCCGTCACGAAGAAGGCCAATGATAAATCCGTCATTTGTGATGAGCAGACGATATTTAAGCCCATTTGTTCAGCAACTTGGAATGTTTACCTGCATAGCAAAGGGGAGGCCAACCAGGCAACCAATGGCCAACCACTGAAGTAAGTTGTGCCAAAAATCCATCAGATGAAGGTCCAATAATCCCCAAGTAGATGAAGGTCCATTAGAAATCTGCCATACCGTAATGTGCACAGGGATTTAAAACCTCCATGATGGCTGCCATGAAGGGGGGGACTCTTCAAGCTGCTTATGCCAGTTTACGAGGTTTGTAGGATGATGTGCTCCGGTTGCCAAAAAAAACCTCTATACTGCTGATCAAAGCATACGAGGTTTGTAAGAGGAAGACTTTTAGTGTTTTTCTCTTTTGCAATATAGTATATATGCATTAATAATGTACCAAACTATTTCTTTGTTATCTCAGTTTGTTACTGGTGTTGTATCAGTACACATAGGTTTGCCCTTAATCTATTTGTTGGCAGTTGTTTAGCCTCCACTTAAAAAAGATAGACAAATGTTCACTTAAAAAATATTGTAGAAGGAAAAGTGATCATTTTGCTTCTACAATATATTCTACATTATAATTATATCATAGATATTTTCCTTAATTATATTTCCTTTTTAAAAGATATAATTATATTTCTTTCTTAATTATATCCTAGATATCTTTTTAGAAAAGAAAAATTCAGCTATTCTAGATTATATTTCATTTTGCTGCACATGATTCCTCCTTTGCATTGACCAGGGATTGGTGTGACTTGAGGTTTACATATATAAATAAACAATAGTGTTAGACAAGATTTTCATATGTGTAGACAACATACCCATCAAATATGAGAAATCAAAGTAATATTTGCATATGTGTAAATGTTGTACATAATGACAAATAAGATACTAGCGAGAGCTACCACGTAAGGTGCAGTTACATAGATGCATGTAATGCCATTCATCTCTATAGCCAACGACGTATAGCGTGGTAACATATTGCACTAAAAGCATGCAAACCGTTAATCAATGCCAACTACATGATCCTATTGTTATATAGAAATGACAATTTTAAGTACTTTTAGAAGGGTTGATCATACGATGGACATAATATACATCTACGATAAATATTTAAACGCTAGCCCATTTGAAGCCTATAGTACTGGTGTGGTTTGGCCCAAGTGGCCCAGAAGTGGTGTAGTAGTGGGTGGTTTAATTTAGTACCACCTTAAGAAGTTTAGGTGGATAAGGATCTGCTTATAAACCTTTATACCCCAACCATGATACCTCGAGTTAACCCTTTTATATGAAGCGTTAGGTACTATGTGAACGTGGGCTAGCTCGACGTGTAGAGGGGACTAAGGTGGATTTTGGAGGCATGGTGTTAAAAAAAGTGGGAGGTTACTTTTTTAAAAAAAATCAAGATCGCACTAAAAAACATTTGAGATGTTGAACATAGGAACAAATACTATAAGCTCAAGACTAGATAAACCAACAAAATTAATTAAGTTTTTCATCCCCTCCTCTTTTCTCATCCATCCTAATTGTAAGGATAAATATACGGTGGAATCTATGTAAACCATGACATAAAAGTTCTAAAAAAAAGGCATTATGGCAGTTGCACACATATATTAGCGGTGAGTTTTTTTTTTGGATAGCGCGTTGAATCAACTATAATAGTCACAATTGGTCAATAGGACCAACAATACGGCATACCCACTGGCTACTGGCTATCTGTGGTTTTACATTATAGTACTGGAGATCAGCATCATATCTAGCAAGAGGATATAGTGTAGAGAGAGAAATCCCTTTGCATTCCTATTTTGCTACTCCATCTTTCTGTCTCTGCCTGAAATATTGACCTGAAATATTGGTGCCATGGTTTACTAGAGTTCTAGCTTCTCTTTTCTTTTTTCCATTGTCTCCACCAACTCCTCCTTTATTCTGTCTCTACTCCCTCGCTCTGTCTGTTTGTTGGGTGCGCGTGTGGGAGATGCTCCTGGTCCCTTTCTCCTCCTCCAGTCTCCCCCGATTCTGAAATCGTTTGAACCCAACATGACCGCCGGGAGGAGGAAAATCTGGCTGTGAAGTGATTTTTAAGTGGGAGCTTCTGCCGTTTCTTGGGCATCAACATTACTGCCATGGTTGTTGGGATTTGGGTGCGATGGCACGGTTTTGGTTTGGAAGTGCTTCGTTGATGGGGATCCTGAGGGAAGTTCTTGATCTTTCTCGTTTTGCTGTATGCTCTAGAAAGAGATCCTGTAGGGACCCTCAGATACTATTTCCGAGGTAGAATACCGGTTAGGGGTGGACACAAATTTCCCGAAAACTGATAACCAAACCGAACCGAGGAAAACTGAGCCAAAGTATGGTTTTTGTAACATCCCCAATCTAGTAGAGGTAACTATTTAAGTTTTCTAGAACCATCTTTGTTCGCTAATTAAAATTTTTGAATCATCTTGTCATATAACTCAAAATTCGATTTAATTAAAACCTAATCAGCAAAATTAGACCAATTCCTAAAAATGCAACAAACCTCATAGAAACATATGTGGGAAATAATTTATTCAAATACTAGTTTATTTATCATGAATTAATATAATTTTTCCAGAATTTAATTCATTAGTTTAGACCTATTAAAAATTCCAACAAATTTCAGCCAGGGTCCTTTTCTTTGATTTTTTGTGAGCAAACCAGTTTGAATTTTTGTGTGAAACTTTCAAAAATGGAACCTAGGAAGTCTGGGCTAGATACACAAAAATCACAACATTTTTAACACCAGTTTTGCTTACTTAAATTGATTTTTAAAGTGAAGGAGGGAAAATAAATCTGGAAAACCCTGGAAAATAGCTAAACCCTTCTGTAAGTGGGTTTTTACCCATCCCCCTCTCGTTTCCATAGACCACCACGCCCTGGACCCACCTGGCAGTGGCCCTAGCTTGCCCAGCCCCCTGTCCAGCCAGCCCAAGTGGAGGGACACGTCCTGGGCAGCCTCAGAGGGCAAGCGACGCGTGTGTGTCGTCGTGGCCGGTGTCAAACGCCTCCTCTTGCCCTCCAAGTCTCCCAGCCAGCTCTTTCATCCTCACAACTCCACCACAGAGCTGAGAAACCAAGGGAGGAGAGCTCCTACACCCATTTTTTTTTGCTCTTCCGTGCTGCTGGCCGTGGAGAAGAAGTCATCATTGTCGCTCGGTCCTTTGGCGATCTCGCTATCTCTTTCACGTTCCCTACTCACATCTCGATGCCGTAGATTCTCTCGTCGACCTGGCCTCCTTTCGTCCATTGTAGAGCTAGGAACGCCGCCTCGCCATCAGCGCTCGGGAGCGCGCCCAGCGTGCGGCCACGTGGCGACGTCGCCGTTGTGCAGCCGCGCCGTCGTGCCGGCGTTCCCGCCGTTCGAGCTTGCCTCTAGCCAAGCCATTGCACCACTAGTGCCACCTCACCTCCAGCTCCAAGATGCCCCAAGTAGTCCTTTCTGCCACGCCGTGAAGTGGGAGATCGGCCACTGTCTTCTCCGACTCCGGCCGAGCTCCGCCGTGCCTATTTCCACTGCGCTGGTGAGCTACAGATCACCGCTGACCACCGCGTTTGCACCAATGAGTTTGCCAAGGTCCTCTCTTCCTTTCTTCTTTTGGCCACACCGCCACCCGCGCCGCCGTTCGCCGTTGGCGCCGACGCCCTTACCTCCCCTGTTCTGTGCCGCCGACAGGTGGGCCCGGGAGGGGGGGAGAGAAAAGAAGAAAGGATTAGAAAAATAATTAGGGATTTATTTTACAACAGAAAAATGGCCAAACTTTGAAAATCCATAACTATTTCATTTAACTCCTTTTTGAGTGAACCAAATTTTCTTAGATTCATCAAAGCTAGTACTTTATTTCTATAAAATAAAATGTAGCACATGCGGTAGAGAAAATATCCACTAAAATTCATATTTCTAATTTATATGTTATTTATTGCTTGAGTTATATACAAGCTTGATAAACTTATTCCAATTTCAAATATTCTCAATACCCTGTATCAGTAGACTCCTTTTTGGCATATATGTCACTTATGTAAGATACTTTATAGCACCTTTATACATATATAATCTACACACTAAAATGTATTTCAATAATCATTAATGTATAAGGATTTCAAAATTTATAATAAATTGATTATAAATCCAAATTGAGTAAACTTAACTTTATTAGAACCAGTAGGTTATGCTCTTTTATATAAAAATACTTAACTTCTTGAAATCATATCAGAAGATATCAGTCAAATATAATAACTACAGTTTACAATAAAATATTTACAGAACTGCTATTTTCAGCCTTCCTATCTTGTTGTTTTTGTAACTCATAAACTGTAAAAGATTTTGAAATGATTCTTTTAGTAAAATTTACTTTAAAATGTTAAATACCTACTGTATTTATCTCATAATTAATTGATCATTTTGCATAGACATATTTAATTGATTCTTATTCGCATATTCGCTTTTTATCGGTAGATTCAGACAATTCAGAGTACGTGGAGCAAGAACCTGAGGTTGAGTGTGACTTCGTGCAGCATCAAGGCAAGCATCTAAGCATATTGAACCTATGTCTTCAATAAATTGATTTGTTTGCGAAAACAATATCTATATGCATGTTCAGTCCTTTTAAAATGAGAAAACGGGTAGAGTCAATATTGCCCAATTGTATGCATTTCCATTCCTTGGTTGTTAATTCCATGTTTTTACCTTGTCACCCCTGGTTAAGGACTTTGGGATACTTTTATTTTATCGAATGCTTAGCCATGCTTAGTTCTAGACTTAGAAAAATCCGATAGATGGAGCTATCGGTTCAAAACTAGTTTAATACGAATGGATGGGTTAAAATCTGAAAAGAATAACTTCTGATTTATAATTGAGAATATATTTGACTTGGATGGATGATAGGGCGATGACGGGATGGTGTTTCCCTGATGCATGTAGCTCCGTCTGGGTCGTTAAGGACCGAACATGTTGACGTCTATTCAAGCACCCTACGTACTTCCACACGCCGGGAATGGGATGGCTTAACTTAGTAGCATGGGAGGCTGTGGCCATCTACGCCCGTCCGTCAGTCGTGAGGATGGTCTTTCCTTTGGAGGGCCTCGTGCGCGCCTGGTTTTGGCCGGAGGTGCCTCCCGCGACGGTGAGCCCGCCTTAGTCACCTGTGTGTGTGGCTAAGTCGTCGGGGGCCCAGACGTGGTTTAGGTGGTTGGAGCTAAGCGTGGGAAAGGTTTTGTTGTGACCTCTAGTCCGCACTCAATGTGTAGAGTGTGGGTACCGACGGGTACGGATCATAGAGTGTAGCCGTATGGCTTCTATCACATCGTGTGGATAAAGATGTACCCCTCTGATTAGAGTATGAACTATTCGAATAGCCATGTTCATGGTTGCAGGACAACCGCTTGATGTGTTAGTTAGTCTATGTTAGCATCTAACTTGGGATATGTGGTTATGGGAATATGTGGTTATATCATGACTTAGGATAGTCATGGATGGATGTGTTTATATGAGAGGCTTTGGTGTTAAATATGACTTGGTTTTAGTCATGAAAGATGGTATGCTTGTGTAGCATGTTTCTTTGGGCAATGGTGGCCCATTGTTGATGTTAGAGCATGGTATTGTGCTCATTTTCACCTCGTTTTCAGAACATATTACTTGGTGTCATAAAATTTCAGATTGCTATTTTTTACAAATGCTTATAGTTTCAAGGTATTATTTTGCTCAATTTTATGCAAAACCAGATCAACATAGCCATATTCCTTGATGTAGAGACCAGCATTACTCCTTTGTACTATTAATATTGTGTAAGTCTAGCTGAGTACCATTCGTACTCACGCTGCATATTTTTCAGGTGAGGATAACGACGATGTTGGTGTGTTCTACTATTATCCCGCCGAGGGTGGCGAGGATAATGTGTAGTTGGAGTTAAGCTCTATCCCAATCGGTTGCCTTGTGGGTTCGGTATGGCACCACTGGTTTTATCCTTTATGTTTATATTTCCGCTGCTATCTTTAGTGCTACTCTATGATGAATTAGGGTGTGTGAACCCTCTATGTAATATATATGACCCTGCTGCACTTTTATCCATATTTAGAGTACTTGTGATGTTTATCAATTGCTTGCGATGAAAGTGTGAGGCTAGTTGCTTTCCTGGGGACTAGCTAAACATGAGTATGAGTTATGTATAATTGAGATGGTTGGGGGATAGCTATTGTGGTTCGAGTCCTCTGGGGTATGTATCGTGTTTGGTCGCCACCATCGAGTGGTTTGACGGGCATATGACAGAGAGGACTGGCAAGTTATCCTTATGATTATCTCTTTTGTACACTTCTTGGCATTTCGGTTATTATATTGGAAGGTGTCAACCGTGATCATGGGCACATTGAGGTCGAGTGGCTATTATGCGTGTATGGATCCCACTCATCCAACCATATGTGGTGGTCGCGTTGGGCACTGGACGATATAATACTTGGGGTGTCCACAATTTTTTTGGTCATCGACTTGAGCATCAGTTTTCCTTTTCGCGAAGATCGGTTTTCGGTCATCGGGTGTTAACGCCAAAATTTGGCACGGCTCATATCAGATTCGGTAAAGAAGGAAGCTATATCAACCGGAGGAAATTAATCTAGAAGAAGCCGGATTTGAGAAGGAATCGTGAAGACCATGTTATGGCAATTATTTATCTTATCTATTAGATAGTTTTATCTTTTAGGAAACCTGATCTCTTGTCCGATTGGGTCTGTTAGTTTTCCTTTTCTAGTTAGAAAAATCCTATTCCGTAGCCAATCAGGACTCTATCCACCCGGGCTATAAATATGTGCACCCGGATACATTGTAAATGATCTCAACGATCAATAAACTTCGGCGCATCGCCACCCTTTCGACAGGTTCTTGCTTCTCGAGCGGGGCTGCATCGGTTAGGTCCGAACTCCTGCGAGAGGGTAAGACTCGTCACCCCTTACCCAGGTGTATCTGCCCTGTCTACGGCTGCATCGGTTCGGTTCGATCTCTTAGGCCGATCAGATATACCACATCACGCGTGCGTGGATTTTATCAGCTTATTGGGGGTGGTTTATCATCAGTTTGTGCTGCATCGGTTCGGTCCGACCTACTAAACTGCCAGTGATAAATCGTTCTTGCTAGGTTGATGGTTTTTGCGCAAGCGTCTTATCGGAATGTATAGCCGATAAGTTATCTTATTACATCACAGTTGCATTAGGTCTATCGGCTCGCTGAGATTCCTTTATTACTATCAATCTGTGCTACATCAGTTAGGTCTGAACTACTAGATTGATAATAATAGATTTATCCTTGTCAAGGCGATCGGTGTATATGCGACGTTCTATCGGAGTGTTTAGCCGATAGGTTATCTTCTTATAAAGCCGACTGTATTATCTTTACTATTTTGATCATTTATATTATCATCGGTTTTCTAGCCGATGCACATGTGTTTCCTCGGCGGTCGGCTGGCTTACTATTCTGCCTGTCTATTTTATCATCGGCTTCTAGCCGATGCACATGGTATACTGATAGATTATCTATTTGTTTATAGCGTTATCGGTTTCCTAGCCGATACACAGGTGCTAACGGCCATCGGCTACGAGAGGCCTATATCAGTCCGTATCGGCCAATAGCCGATGTGCAATTGCCGCTGGTAGCCGGGCATGAGCACAGGCGAGGACCCGGGAGTGAGGACTCGGGCACGAGGACCCGGGCACGGGCACGGGCACGAGACCCGGGCGCGGGTAGCTGGGGCCCGGACACGGTTTTATCATCGGCTTACGGCCTATGCTCAAGTGTTCCTTCGGAAATTGGCTAGCAGTATTCTTATCGGCCGATTGAATCCCTGAGCTAATATTTTCTCCTTGTCAATTATCGGGTCAAATTGACTGGCACGCCTACGAACCTCAAGATTTTAGGACCTGTACTGGAGTGAAGCAAATCTCCCAGGCCTTCGCGTGTCTCTAGGCGCCGAACCAGATCATCAACAAGCGTTTTTGGCACACCCAGCGGTTTTCGGCGTCAACATCGGGTCAGTTTGCCATGGCTGGAAACTGATCAACCCATAAAAACCGAACAGATATATACTCTTGTATATCTTCATCAATCGAAACCAAAATCAACACAACCCAAACCCAGCAAGGCCCATCCTATCCCACCATCTTGGCAGGCCCATCTTATCCCACACCTCAGTAAGCCCAATTGTCAAGTGTGGCCTTGCCTCCACCTCAAGACTCACACAAGATGTCACTCCACCTCCACATCTTCGTAAGTTCGGTTTAATACAGAAGCCGAAAAAACAGGCCAAAATAGTTTGGTCTTTTTAGGCCGGCTTTTATTTTTCCTAAGCAAATTCTGTCTGCATTTCTTCAAAACCGATCTTCCAACAAACCGAGAAAAACGAACCACTAATACCGGTCTATGATTCATTCATCAGCAAGAACCATCTTAGTGAGAAATAGTCACATCGGACTAGCATTGCACAATAGGTTCATTATTTAAAGTTAACATATTATTATAAAAGGTTGATCATGTATTTGGTTTCATTTCCTTTATGTATGTGAAATTTGATTTATGGTTTACTTGTGATATGTATAAATGGACTTTAATTGTGAGCTAAAAGATTTGGTTTTTAAACAAAGTATTACACTCTTAATTTAAGAACGGATAATTATTATACTTGGAAGGAATTTGTTTTATTTGAGAGAAAATTTTGCTTTAGATAAAGGATAACTTCTATTTAATTTGCTTGGTAAAATAGTTTCATACATTATATTTTGTTTATTTGGGTAATCATACTATAACACTATATTAACTCATGTGGATTTAAGTCGCTATCATTTGATCATTTCATTTCACTTTCATTTAAGAAAAATAATACTTAGTTATGATTGATGTATTGATTGGGCTAATAGATTTTAATGTTTTGTATTGGTTTAGCAGTTTAAAGCATATTGTCGGTGAAACGGGATAGGGGGTCCCACATACCCCGGGTCGCGTGGGTCTTCTGCCACGCCAGCTACTCCGGGCCCACATTCTGCACAACTGGCGACCGGCTCTCCTGCTAAGTGCCCGGGGCACGAGCACTGCCCGGGCCCCGGTGCGCTACCCGTGCCGGGGGCGCCTTCCCCGGGTCCGGGAGCGCTCCCCCGGTGCGCCTTCCTCGGGCCCGTGGTCCGGGGACATTTCCCGGGACTCGGGCACGGCAGCCTCGGTCCCGGGCCCCGGGTGCCGAGTTCCCCGGTCCCGGGTCCTCGGCCTCGGTCCCGTATGCCGACCGCCTCGGCCTCGGTCCCGGGTGCCGACTTCCTCGGTCTCGGTCCCGGGTGCCGACTGCCTCGGCCCCCGTGTGCCGACCGCCTCGGCCTCGGTCCTGGGTGCCGACTGCCTCGGCCCCGAGTCCTGGGTGTCGACTGACTCGGCGCCGTGTGCGCGCGGAGGGCTCAGAGATTACTCCGCGCCGGGCACGAGGTTGACTCGAGCGCACCAGCTCCCCAACTACCGTGACACGACGGGGCGTGCTGCGCCTATCGCCTGCTCTGGCCCCTGGTGGGCCCGCTTCCTGTGTGGTCAGCCTGTGTCGTCAAAGGTGTCAGAGGGCGTCAGAGGGTTGTTGACTATGGAGGCTTCGCCTTTCCACGCCCCAGCAGCGGAGGCAGGTGCCGTCCCGTCTCCAAACTCCATCCACTCCCGCCGACGTGATGACCGTGCCGACCAGACGCCAGCACCAACTCCGGCATGGGCTCAGCAGACGGGCGCGAGCGTGCGCGACAAGACGCAGCATAGCTAGCTCTCTCCCTTTCGGCGCGTAGACTAGCACTGTGGACTCCCCTTCGCTGATAAAAGGAGGATCCAGGCCAATGGAAACGACAGCTTAGGTTGAGCTTAGATTGAGCCCGGTGCTTCTTCTTCTTCCTCGGCTTCGAGCCCCCGAGTGAGGACTTAGCTCCCGTGCTGCTCCCGTTTGCTCCCAGCTAGCTCCCGAGCTCCCCGAGTCTCCTTGTAACAATCATACCGCATTCACCTCCACATAGCATACACACAGGAGTAGGGTATTACGCTTCCGAGCGGCCTGAACCTGTCTAAACGCCTCCTGTCTCTCTCCTGCGCGGTTACCACGGTTCGGACGGTCCGGACCCGATTCAGACGGTCCGAACCCCTATATCTCTCAGCTCGGGCCCCCGGTTCCCGAGCGCCCATCCGTCTGTTGATCCACCGGACGCCGCTTCGCCTGAGAACTACTCCCCTGGCCGAATCTCAAAGGGGGGTCTCCTGACTTCCCGCAGTCGAGGTTTCATCCTCCTACAGCTGGCGCGCCAGGTAGGGGGAGTTTCCTTTTCAGGTGTTACGCCGGCGTCTCCAACATCGGCGCACTCCATGGCAGGAGGCCGTCGTCATCGAGACTACGGCGAGGAGTCTGGCGGCTACACCCTGCCGGGCAATGTTAGCCCTGGAGAGGATGGCGAGCTCTCACGTTCTGCGTTGTGGCAGAATAGGAGGAAGCGCTAGAAGGCCAGGAAGGCCGCCGAGGACTTCGCCTTGGCGGCTACGGGCAATCCCCAGAGCCGTGTTGCCCGCGGAGGTGATGACGGCGGCAAGCGGCAAAAGGCCGCACGTAGGCCGCCGCCGCCGCCGGCAACGGCCTGGAAGTGGTGCCCCCTCCACCAGACGGGCTGGCACGACCTTACGGAGTGCCGCGCCGTCCAGGGCTCAGCCGAGCGTGTTAAGCCGGCGATAGCCCGAGGGTGGTGCGCCTACCACGACACGGATCGGCACGACATCACGGAGTGCCGCGCCGTCCAGAGCTTCGCCGAGCGTCCCAAGCCGGACATAGCTCGGGGGTGGTGCGCCTACCACGATACGGGTCGGCACGACATCACGGAGTGCCATGCCGTCCAGCGCTTGGCCGAGCGTCTCGAGCCGGCCGTAGCCCAGGGGTGGTGCGCCGTCCACGAGACGGATTCGCACGACCTCGTGGAGTGCCGCGCCGTCCACAAGTTGGCCGAGCGCGTCAGGAGATTCCGGCGGGAGCAGTAGCAGGCTAAGCCCGTCGAGGAGGTTCGGACGATCCGAACCCTCGGCGGATGGTCCGATCATCGGACTCGGACGGTCCGATCTTAACGCGGACGGTCCGGTCCCCTTGCTTTGGACGGTCCGAACCTTGTCCGGACGGTCCGATTGGGGCAACGGTCAAGATGATCAACGTCCGAATCACGCTCCCAATCCGGAACAGCTTCAACAGGGCACGAGTACCCGGACCACATCGCCTCGGCAGAGGCGGGTCCAGGGAAGTGTCCCGGTATGGTCCATATCCTTACCTGGGCCCCCGTGCCCGGGCACATATCGACCATACATATCAAACCATATTTCAGTCCGGGGCCCCCGGGGTCCCAGGCACATATTCGAGCCGAGGCACGGATTCCCGAATCCGTGCCCCGGGCCCGACACCGAGGAACCCGGGGCAGCCTCGCCAAGGCGAGTGCAGGCCTGGAAACGCGGACTCGGAATAGGGCGCGATTGTCCGGACAGCGCCGCCCCGGCGAGGTCGCGTTCGGAAGGTCGTCTCACATTCAATATTCCAGTCCGGGGCCCCCGGGTCCCGGGCACATATCAAAAAAAAATATATATCCAAGCCCGGGCCCCCGAAACCCGGCATATATCAGTACCGGGGCCCTCGGGTCCCGGGCACATGTCGGGCGCGATAACCCGAGAGCCTCCCCTGACGAGGGTGAACCCGGGTAGGTCGACCCGACTCTGTCCGGGGCCCCCGGGTCCCGGGCACATGTCAAACAAGTATTTCTGTCCGGGCCTCGGTCCGGGCACATATGCAGGGATATTTCGCCAGCGAGGCCGCGTGCCTCGCTCCTAACCAGCAGAGCCTCAAGCGCTATCTTTAGCGTAAGGTTGGGGCCCGATCACCCTAAGGTCAAGGACCTTGTTCTCCGCCGTGGCGTCCCACGGGCCGGAAAGAAGATAACCTTCCCTCCGGGGAAGGCCCCTTCATGGTGATCGGTGTCTCCCAACCGGGCCCGGTAAGCCTGGGAGATCTCCGCCAAATTCATCTGTAAAATACATCTTGTAAGTGCGGTGTGCCCGAGCCAGCACCGGATTTCTCCAAATCTCAGTGCTGGCCGGCGCCCCATATGTATACACTTTACATCAGCAGCGTTTTTAATATCCTTCCCAGCCTCGTTCCTTTGGACTTTTTCCGTGTGTTGCGTGCGTGGCGGTCTCACCCCCTGGGGGCATTGTCGGTCCGCGCCCGTGCGGCGGCTGGGTTTTCGCGCATAATCATGAGTTCTCTACCAATGAGCGACCGTATCCCCACGTGCTATGCCCGGGGCATTGTCGAGCCCACGGGACCGTGTCCCAGCGACTCCGGTGCCCCCGCTGCTAGCCGCGGGATCGGTTTTTCCAGAGGTAGGGGGTGAAATGCTTGTGCGTGATATTTTCCTCCGCACAGGCGCGACGGCGAGGACGCCTTCGGGTGGTGGTCGACGCCACGATTCGTAGCACGGAACGGATAAGGGAACGAGCCAAATACTCTCACAGCTCACTCGTGTGCAGATTAGACCCATCTCCGGTAGGTCTGGGTAGGTTTTCCAAACCTCCACGCCGGCCGGGTGCCCCATCTTATCGTCTTTCGGCGACCTCACTGCGCCCCCGAGGCCGGTGGCTAGCGCCCGGGGGCATGGACGGCCCCCGGGTCCGGAAGACGGAAGGGGTCGAGCCTCAAGGCTCGCGCCCAGTCCCTCGCGTCGCCGGGGACCGAGTCCCTGGGGCTGGTTGGCTATCACGTTCGCTACCCCCGGGGACCGAGCTCCCGGAGGGGCAGCCACCCCGGGACCCGACAGCTACCCCAGGACACCGAAGGGGGACCCGGGCGCTAGGGCGGTTCAAGGCGGATGGACCCGATACTCGGCGTTCCCGAGGGCGAGCAGCGCCCCGGCCCGGGATTGCGCTCGCGGAGCCATGCCTGTCCTTCCCGACATCCAGATACGTGATCTCATCCAACTTTAAACGCTGCTCAATTCCTATTTTTCCCCCGTGTGTATGGCCTCGTGTTTCATTCTACTCGGCCCCGGGGCAAAACGGAATCTACCAGTGCCTGCCTGGTCAGGGTCGGTTCCCGAGAGGCTCCCGGCGAAGTCAAAGGGTACGAGCGTAGCACCACGGTCATACCTAACCCACGCCGGGCATCTCTCCGTATTTTCCCCCTTTCTAGCAGTCTGTCCTCGCGGCCTCGCACTGATCCCTAGGCCAACAGCGCCCAGGAGCACGGAGCGCCCCCGGGCCATGAAGACGGAAGGGGTCGAACCTACGGACTTAACCGTTCCCCGCGTCGCTGGGGACCGAGGGCCCCGGCGCGGTTCCCCGGGCCAGGCGACCATCACGTTCTCTGCCTTCGGGGACCGATCCCCCGGGGCAGGTAGCTCCGAGCCGGATGGCGCCCGGTACTCGGCGTTCCGGGGGCCCGAGGTGAATGCGCCCGGGAAGGCGTTTCTAGGCCCGGACGATGCTCGGCACCATCCAGAGTCACAGTCGGCGCCGAGTCCCGGACCGGGGCTGGCAACACTCCTGGCCCGGAATTGTGCTAACGGAACCACAACATCCCTTTCAACTTCCAGATACGTAATGTTATCCGACCTTGAATATTGCTCAATTTGTATTCTTCCCCCGTTTGCATGGCCAGCCTACGTTCTCGGGGCGGGCTGCGGTGCCCGGCCTGGCCAGCTCCTCCCCGGCCACCGACAAGGCGCTGGGTGCTCCGCTGCCCGACAACCCCGTGCCCGGTCAGGGCTAGTGCCCGAGGGTCTCCCGGCGGGGCAAAAATCTGTTCTCGCGGCCCCGCCGCGCTCCCTAGGCTAGCGGTGCCCAGGGGCACGGAGGGCCCCCGGATCCGGAAAACAGAATGGGCCAAACTACGGACGCAAGGCTCGTTGTTCGGGTGCTCGCCGCTCCCGGGGACCAGGTTCCCGGGGTGAGCAACCATCACATTCGCTGCCTCTGGGACCGAGCTCCCGGGGGCTGGCGGCCACGCAGGGCCCGGATAAGGGTCTTAGGTCTCTACGGCCGTTCGTGGCTGCTGGCTGTCGCTGCGGAAGGCGTCCCGGTACTCGGCGTTCCCGGGCACGGGGCCCCGAGTACCTCCGAATGACACAATAAGCAGAGGTACGAAACTATAAACACAATCATGTACATATACAAATGTCTCTCTTTGTATAAGATAGGCAAAATTGGAAGCGCAAGCACGAGCGGAGGCCCGGAGATGTCATCGCACGGCGGGAGGTCGCTCGCCTCCATCGGACCGGACCCCGAGCGATGCCGGACGTCTTCGTCGGACTCGTCGGTCCCCGGATCCTCGAAGCGCTCCCCCCGCTCGAAGAACCCCGCCACCGTGGCCGCGGCGTCGGCCACAGCCTCGAAGTCGGCCGCGCACTTCCGAGAGGCCTTGGCCTCCCGCTCCATCTCCACCAACCAGGACTTAGCGGCCTTCACCACCGGCTCGCATGCAAGGATCTCACGCTTCCGGGCCGCGAGCCCGGCCTCTTGGGCCGGGACGCGATCTTCCGGGAAGGATGTTTTCTTCTCCCGCGCCTCCATCTTGGACCGAGCGCGGGAGGCCTCGTTAGCAGCGGATTTGGCGGCGCCCTTCAGTTGGATGCTGCGCCCCTCCATTTCCAGCCGGCCTTCTACGGATCGTCTGGATTCGGACGATCCGATCCGTGGGAGGACGATTCCGATCGCCGGGGTTGCCACGAAGGTCCCCAGTGGCGACTGTACGGCGCGGTGAGCTACTGCATTCACCGTCGCGATCGCTGGCCCGTCCGCTCTCGAAGATCCGCCCGGCCCCGGGCGGACTCCCGCTGGTCTCGACCGCTGCCGCCTGCACTTGGCTGGCGGCGACCACCATTTGCTCCAGCGCGGAGTGGAGCGTTGCACACGTCCGCGCGCTGCTCCTGTTTCGCCGGCAGCGAAAACTACCAGGGTCCGCTCACCTCCTGCGGAAGACGTCTGGGCGTGGCAATTCCCTTCTTCTTCGGCAGCAGAAACATCAGCCAGTTCCACGACGGCCGGCTCCAGCACGGCCGCCGCGTGTGGAGGCCATGGGCCCCGGGTACCTCATTACTAGTATATGGGCCACTCGGATAGAGGATGGGCCGGACCATGTAATTAGAGATAAGATAGCACCCGGCAGGCTGTACCTTGTATAATAAGGAAACATAGTCTTAGTCGGATAGGATTCTATCTCTAAGAAGGAAATCCCTTGGTCATATCCGACTGGGATCCTTATCATGTACCCTGTCCCTAGTATATAAAGGGAGGCAGGGCGCCCTCAGGGCAAGCAGAACAAGAGCAACCAGATCATTGATCTACATACACCTCAGAGGAATAACACCTCAACTGGACATAGGGTATTAATCATCTTGAGGGCCTGAACCAGTATAATTCTCTTGTTTCCTCTGCAGTCCACGAATTCACCCTCGCCGAGTAGCCCCATAGTTTATTGCTGGTGCAAAAGCATCGACAGTTGGCGCGCCATGGTAGGGGCCTCTGGCGAATTCCTCATCTGAAGATTTCGGGGTCTTAATCGGATTCAATCAACAGAGTCTGACAGCAACAAGTTCTTCCCCGGCAGACGCGATTACCTTCGGAAGCTTAGACTTCACCGTCGATCAATTCGGCAGTCTCACCCTGGCTGAAGCAGATCCAATCTTGCCAGCCGGGGAACCAGCCGACGTTGCGCCAGTCGGCATGCAGGACACCGCCGTCTCCCTCAGCGACTTACTGTGGCAGTCCTTCACATCACCAAACATCGGGACAACCCTCTCCTTTGGCGTCCGGCTTGCGCTAGGCCTTGAGCCAGCCCGAGTCGGGCCGAGAAGCGGAGAGGTCGTCAATCTCCCAAACAATTCCGGCGACGCTGCGCATCTTTACCCTGCGCAGCAAACCCGATCTCCAGCGATTCAGTTTGGACACGGCCAAGCGCCGTTTCAGATCGGATCTAGAGAGGTCGGAGTCGTTCTCACTCCGATAAACTATTCGGAATCCGACACCAAGTCGGACAGCGGTTCGAGCGCTAGCTCGGACTTTAATTCAGCAAGCTTCCCCCTCTCCCGCGAGATCTTCATGGCTTCGTCACCACCTTCCGAGGTACGCCGACTACAAGAGGAGCAACAAGAGGAGGCGCGCCGGTTACAACAAGAGGAGGCCAATCGCGAAGCCCGCAACGACGAGCTACGCCAGGCTGGGCGGATCGCTCAACAACAGATCCTCCAAACCAAGATCGGCGACCACGACGTCTTCGTCACGCCACAACAGAACGTTGTGGCCGCAGCGACTCTGCTGGACACACTCCAGCTTGGGGCCGATCACCAGGCCACTCCGACTATCGCCAAGATCAAGGCGATGATCACAGCTGCTGCCTGTCAGCAGCAACAGCAGTCGGGCGACGCCGCTATAATGTTGAGAACCAACCAACCGGCTCGGGTTCTCCGGCGGCAAGCTCATCCGCATCAGCCGACGATGGGCGGCCGGCCCCAGTCGGCAACGGCGAAGAGTCCAGGCAAACAACGCTCGGCAATACCAATAATGAACAACCGGCGGCGTCGCCGATACGACCGCCGACCCAATCAGGACCTCCGAGTTCGACTGCACCGGGACTCCGCCACACCCTAAACGCCCACGCGAACAATGCGAAGAAGATGAACCGCCCGACTGGAAGACGAAAACGAGCGCTTCGGCCTCCACCACGAGCGACTACATCGCCAAGATCGGAGTCGGAGCCCTCACGAAGACAAGGCATCCCAGCCTTCACTCGGGAGCTGCAGGACGTCTTGTGGCCGACTGGCTTTAAGCCACCGGGATCGAAAAGTACGACGGCAAGACAAACCCGAGTCCTGGCTTCACCATCTACACCCTAGCAGTTCGCGCTGCTGGTGGGCGACAGCAGAGTCATGGCTAACTACCTCCCAGTCGTGCTAGCCGAGCTCGGCGAGGGACATGGCTGACAAGCCTCCCAAGGCGGTCGATTGGTTCTCTAGGACAACTCAGGGAGCGGTTCATCGCTAATTTCCAGGGGACCTACAACAGACCCGCTTCGGAGCATGATCTTTATCAACTGCACCAGAAGAAAACGAGTCCTTGCGCGAATTCATCAAAAGGTTCTCCGAGAAGCGCAACCAAAATCCAACGATCAAAGACGAAGCCGTCATCGCCGCCTTTCGCAAAGGGGTAAAAGACGCTCCGCTTATCGCAAAATTCACTCGGAAGCCACCCTCCACAGTTCGGGCGCTCTTCTCGACATGGCCAATATACGCCGACTCAGCCGAAGCGGTCGCCGAGGCCCTTGACGAGAAGTAAGGAGCCCGACAAAAAGAACAAAAGGCGAAAGCCGACAACGGAGCCATTCAAAACAAGTCCGGCAGCCGCAAACGGAAGTCAGACAAACGAGGTGGCCAACATGGAGCGCAGCCGGTCGCGGCCTAGTGGAACAACGACTACCAGAAGTCATGAGTGGGCCATGCCCCTTTCACCCCAAGGAAAGCACGCTGGCCAAAGACTGCTTATATGCTCAAAAAGTTTGCCTCTGAGCAAAACTTTCATCATCTGGCGCCGACAAGGGACAAAAGAAGCCAGACTCGGGCCCGGCCGATAAACTTCCAAGATCCTCAAGCCGAGCTCAACATATCTTCGGGGGACCACTCGCATACGAGTCCAAGCGCAACAGAAGCTTCTAGCGCGCACGACATCAACACGGTCTCCACGACGCGACACCCCCAATCCTGCGCTGGTCAGTAGATGCCATCACCTTTAATCGCGCAGCATCACCTGATTCGGGTTTCCCACCCGGGACGCTATCATCGTCCTGGACCCGGTCGTCAAAAATATCAGGCTAAAGAAAACCCTCATCGATGGAGGCAGCGCGCTCAATATCCTGTTCGCAAGACTTTGGACGAGATGAAAATTCCTCGTTCAGAACTACGGCGAGCACCGGCCCTTCTACGGGATAATTCCCGGCCTGTCATCAACTCCACTCGGGCAGATAACTTTTGGCGGTAATTTCGCAGACGGGATAATTTCTGCACAGAAACTGTCTGCTTCGAGGTCGCCGACTTCGAGACCGCGTACCACGCGATACTCGGACGACAGCACCTCGCCAAATTTATGGCGTACCGCACTATACATACATGGTGCTGAAGATGCCCGGACCAGCAGGAGTCCTCTCCCTCCGCAGCGACGTCAAGCAAGCCTTCACCTGCGACAAGGAGAGCTTGGCGAACTGGCCAATCACAAGAGGCGGCAGTTTCGGACGCGACAACATTCGGCAAGCCGTCACAACTAAAGTCGAGCAAGATCAAGTTCCAGCTAAAAAACGCAGCAAAGTCGGAATTTCAGCGGACTCCGACACGAAGAAATCCCCCTGGACCTTTCCGTCCAAGACTGCTCTAGTCGGGACCGGACTCGACCCCAAATAGGAAGACGCGCTCGTCACTTCCTCCAAGCCCAACAAGAATATCTTTGCGTGGAAACCGTCCGAACATGCCGGGCGTACCAAGGGAGGTGATCGATGCACGCTTTACTAAACGTGAAGACAGACCAGCCAGTCACGGACGGCTGCGGCGGCTTCGCTCAAGACCGCAAGATGCTTCACGGGAGGAATATTTACAAAACTTCGACGCCAGGGGTTCATTCAAAGAGGGCATCTACGCTCGCCCTATCAACAACCGGAGCTGTGGCAACCAAGTCATGGTCCAAAAGAAAAACGGTAATGGGGCGCTGTGCGTCTCGACTACACGCGTAAGTCATAACAAAGCGTGCCCAAGGACCAGTTTGGTTTCCTCGGATAGATTCAGTGGTTGACTTCCACGACAGGGTGCGACCTACTCATTGTTTTCGTCGACTGCTACTTACGGGATTTTATCCGGATCAATCAGCCATGAGGGAAAAGACTGCTTGAAAACATCTTTTAATCACACTCCTGTTTTGGAGCGTCCACACTTTGCTCATAAATAATCATAAATGCTGGTTCGGAGTCTTGAAGAACCGGGCGGAACTATCAAAGGGGTATTCAGCGATTGTCTGATACTCAGATCGGACGAAACGTTGGAAGCTATGTCGAGCGATGTGGTAAGAAGACGCAGTCAAAGAAGACCTCATGCTGACTTTCGGAAGAAACCTTCCAAAACTTACGAAGATTTCAAGAGTGGAAGTTGATACCCGGAAAAATGCGCCTTCGGCCGTTCCATCCAGGAAAGCTAGCTCGGAGTCTCCTTTCATTATCGTCAGATAGCGTTGTGTTGTGGCTTAAATGATTCTCCACTTCATAAAATGCTTCATCGTCTCGACTGCGGCTCTGAGTCAACCTGGAGAAAGTCAAACGCCAATCAGGCACATGCAACCCCCGACTAACTCAAAGATCTCAGAAGCTGAGCAGCTGATGGGGCACTTAGCCGGTTCATCTCCGAACTGGCGAACAGGGCATGGCCTTCTTTCAAGCTACTCAAAAGACCGACAGATTTTCTAATGGACTCTTGTTGGGCACATGCATGGGCCCGGGTACATCATGACAAAGCATATGGGCCATACTCGGTAGGGATAAGGGCTAGCCTTGTGATTAGAGATATAGCTAG